>JAUZST010010789.1:2500-12239 GCA_034779995.1 Parotocinclus haroldoi | reverse complement strand
GGAACACATTCTATAAAACGTATAAATGATCTTTTGCACCCACGTCCTATGCAAGTGTACCCGTAATTATTGCAACGTGGAGAATCGTATGTGAAATATCGAAGGGCCACATGGATTGTAATGATATGTGCAATAAAAACAACGTGGCCCCGCGCTCTCTAATTTATTTGGATTTCATCAGCACTGTGCAGTATTTCATCCATTTGGGAAATGTTTCGGACTGTTCATGCATTATTCAGGGGGCGCGGCGCATGTGCTCGCATTCAATTTTGTATGTGACAAATAAGTCCTGTGGGCAAACGTATCCATTTATTTATCTGCATTCTTAACCCTGTGTGAGAGGTGGGCATAAATGTTTTATGCATCTGCTCTGTCGTGCAGCGCAAGGACACCGGGGGTGCTCTGAGGGGACCTTCACAGGTCTGCCGACACACCAAGATGTCGGAGCTTAACTGTTCGGAATCTTTGTCATTTTGTATTAAAATCTCCTTATTTGTTATGCAACCAAGAACAAGAAGTTTGAACTACATTTTGCATCTTGCACGAGCATCTACAAACCCTTTTCGGAAAGCCAATTCCATTCTCATATTATGAGGTCATAATATCATCATATTTCTTGACTGAAACCTCTAACCTGTCTTCACACAAAATATTTTGTGGTGGTTACATTTTCTACGGGATAACCGTAACCCCTAACCATATATTTCAGCCATATTAAAAACATTACTAACACAATACTATTATTGTGGCATTATCAAGACAATACTCTGATCGATACCTCAGAGTTAATTACCTAGTACTCATTAAACGTTGTTCTTTAAATACACTCCAAATAATCAAGAGGGTACAAGATCCCGATTACGCCTGAAAGATCCGGTGGTTTTGGACATTGACTTATTGAACATCAAAAACCAAACTAGATCCGCATTTCCTTAAGGAACTAGTACAGCGCTTGAATTGTGGCAACGGGAGTTTGTGTCCCAGTACTTTTGGCCACGTGTGGGTGTGTCTTCCAATACGTTTGGCCACGTGGGATTAAGTCCTAGTACTTTTCCCAGGTGTGTGCGCGTGTCTTAGAAATACATTTGAACGCACGTAGGATTTTGTCCCAATACTTTTGGCCACATGGGTGTTTGTCCCATACTTTTGCCCCAGTTTGTTTGCGTCCCAATACTTTTATGTGAAAATCTGAATCACTGCATCAGGCATGCAACAACACTATACATTCAAATAACAGAAATATTAAATGTAAATGTTTAATTTAGCGTAATCTCTGTAACAATATCACAAGGTTAACGTGCTAGTTTTTGGAAAATAAGCTTCACCTTGGCGTGCTGCTGCTAGCTGAACTGACTAGCTGTGCAAAATGTGCCTTAATTTCTCTAAACATGCTCCAAAGAATCAAGGAAGTACAAGTTCAAATGTCTACAAAATACACAAAAAACAAGTGTTTTTTTTGCACTGAGATCAAAATAATCAATAATTACAAATAGCTCAAATTACTAGCAGTATCAAATCCAACGTTATTTAGTTGCCAATTGTTTGCTTTTTCCCAATTTCTGTAAAATATCAGTTATTTACTAGAGTTAGTTTTGGAAAAATCAACTTCATCTTTAGATACAGATACCATGATACTACAGATACTAGTTAAACAACTCCAATTACAGGCAGCTGTGCTACAGCCTTAAAGCACGTTGTGATGCTAATGCTAATTTGTGTAAAATATCACAAGGTTAATGCCCTAGTTTGGGGAAAAATAAACCATCTTTGTGTGCGCAGGAAACGTCGTGTCCCTCGGTCGCACCCTCAGCGTGAACGAAGCGAGGCAGAGCGTGCCGCCGCTAGCCGAAATGACTAGTTGCTGTGGTTTTTAGGAAAGGTCAAAAACAAAAGGAATAGCTACAAAAAAAACCTCAGAAATGACAAACAGCAACGCTACAACCGCAAAGCTGATTATGCGTCGTGGTGCTAAGGTTCAACATGCTATGGTTCAACACTGCCTAATCTCTGTGAAAGTATTGCAATGCTAACGGAGTGCTTTTGGGAAAATAAACTTCACCTTCATGTGTTCAGAACCTGTCGTGTTGCCTTTGTTTGTATCCTCGCTGTGAGTGAAGTGAGGAAAAAAAACGTGCTGCTGCTAGCCCAAATGACTAGCTACTGTGCTATTGTGTGCCTTCACAAACGATCCAAATGAAAGTGCGATGAGTCCCAGAAGCCTGATGAGAGACAGGCAACAGGAACAACACTCCTGGTCGTCCTCTAATTGGACCCAGCTGGGACTTATTTTCGCCAACCATGGGTGTTTCGCGGATTTGCTGCACTATGCATAGACAAACAGGAACAGGGATTATGGGGATGTGATTATTTCAGACTCATGTTGCTAAGTAGGACACTGATGATTAGAAGGCTTGTTTTTCAAACTTGTTATCTCATAGCAATAATGTTTGAGTCATTGGCCATTTTGCACTGCGTGACAAAAAAAAAAAAACTAAACTTGGCTCAAACAGGACCCAAAGGAAATTAGTAATGGGGCTGAGGTTGAAAAAAACGTGACACAGATAAGTCCCAGTGAATTCAATGAGAGTTACAGCGACTGCATTAATGTTAAGTTGCTTAATACATTGATACTTCAGATTTTTTTAAATGAGATATTTCATATTGAATTTTTTTTTGTGATACTGTTGTTAGCCGCGTTTTAATCAGCCCTCTATTAAATCTACAATTTGAATAACACAGTATTAATTAAACTACTAAATTAATACATATTATTTTTGAATCATATTTATTTACATTTTATCCCCTTCTTTCCTGATTGGAACCATGGCAGCTCCAGCGCTTATTCCCTGGTGCCAGTCTATCACAGGAGCAGCAGGGGTCACTGTGGCTCAGGACCAGGGTATGATTTCCCCAACTAAACGCTCCTCCCTCAGGCAGGGACACAAACCCCACACACTTAGCTATGTTAGACAGCTGCACCACCCAATACGTATAGCTTTAATGTATTCCATATTATTTCATTCATTATCTTCCGCTTAATTCACACGGGGTTGCGGGCCAGCTAGTGCCCACCCGGCAACTCTGGGCACAAGGGCAAGAACACCCCTAAATGGGATGCCAATTCATCATAGGGAGCCATAATTATTTCTTGTATTAAAATTGATTTATATTGTAAGGTATTTTCTATTTATTTATACCTAACGACTACTGTACTTCAAGACCAAAGAAGATCCAGGAGTGCTTACTGACATGGACTTCCTTCCTTCACCTCTTTCTCCTGTTTTCTCTTGCATTACAAAGTAAACTAATACTGTGTCGGATCTCCATGTTGTAGCCAAAGTGCTCCAAGATTTGCTCATCACTGAACAGCCATCTGAGTTACTCTAGCCATTCGGTTAGCTTTTACAACTATAATTATGGTATCTTTCTTCCGATTTAAGAAATATATTACATTTAATAAGCAAATATAATCGTCTCTGTGAGGGAATGTGGAAAAATGTGAGAAATTTACACAAAGCCCTGCATACGAAAGTTCTTTCTTTAGATGCAATAAAAAAGAATGACTCACTTCTGAACTTAGAGAATATTTACCCTCCGTTCTCCACAGTCCAGACCTTAAATCATTACAATCTCATAAAGTCATGACACTTTTAACGTCCCTAAACCTTTATACTTTGTCAGAAACCCTTTCTCTTCTGTCATAAATTCCCTAAACCAACTTTCATATTTCTGCCCTGAAACACAATCAATCGAACATTTACCGGCATCATCTCATATAAAGAAACCTTGCTGACGCTGGGTCGTGGCCAGTTAAAATAACATGTCAGACAGGTGCAGTTCTAAAGTGCATCATGTTAAACAGAAACACCAACAATCAAACCACTTACTGGCAGCATCTCATATAAAAAAACTCACTGACAGTTTAAATAGCCTGTCACCCAGGTGCAGCTCTTAAAGGCTATATGAATGAGCTTATCCATTTGACCCTGCCGTGGCATCTCAGTAATGTAGTTGACAGGCATGCCACAAATTTGTACCATAGCCCTCTGTCTAGTTCTTCAGTCCGATGCTGTAATGCAGAGCTAGCATGAACGTTGTGCTTAGGCCTCTTTAATTGAAGAACCCCCAATGGTGGCAGCTGTGCCACGTGGCCACTGGGTGGATCAAAGGTAAGAGGTCAGTGAAACATCTTTTCTCCTCGACTAAAAAGGTCTTTGTTTAAATTAATTATTGTACTTTTGCCAGGAATGAATATCTCTTTAACCTTTAGGGAACTTTCTTATTCCAAGATTTATTGGGTTGCTAAATAAAATAAACATTAACCGTCTGACACAGGATTGAGGTCCCGCCCACGTGAAAACTGTTTCATTCTAGCAGCATTTTGATGGACACGAAATGCACGGAGTAATTAATTTTCACAGCTTTCAGACCATCCTTCTGGGATCAAATGAAAAACAGCATATTTTCTTTATAATGCTGCCACCCTGCAAATGATTATGAACATTAAAAGGGGTCTGTTATGACAGATAATGATTATTACCAAGCCCCTTTAACAGCTGTTTGACAGCGTCAGTCGCCAGCTGCCATCACCACACTGAGACCTCCACCAGAGAGCCCAGGAGTGACGCCTGACCCCCCTGCTGTACCCTTTAACGAAACGGTAATTAAATGCACTTTGAATTCCTGTTCCCGAGCAGGTCGCGTTTGACCTTTATGGCGAACTGCTGGAGACACCGCTAAGTGGTAAAAGGCGTGAGGATGTGTCATGGAATCCCTGGTTGTCATTTGGGGTGGGGCATTCCTGCTAATACGTTCCTGCCTCTCCTGACCTCTGGCTCCCAATTATATGTTTAAATACCGATCGATCAGCTGCCAGTCATCACGGAGTGCTCCGTTCAGCAAAGAGGCTCGAGATGGAGCTCGTGATGGAGTTGACCTTGGAGCAGGACACTAACTTTGGATTTTTAAAACCCAGGCTTGGGCGATTTTGCTGAATCACAAACATCAGCAGGGTTGGTTTGGAATTCGGGAAAGGACCGATACTTACTTTCTTACATCTTATTGGTCTGGCTTGTATTCTGATTCAATTGAAAGAGTTTCAGGATAATTCCGCTATACGCAAATCAGCTCATACGTTTTGGTTTTATACCTTTTTTTTTCTAGGTGAATGACATAATATATGGTTGTCAGATGGAAAATCTTTATTTTCCATTTCACTTTTAATTCCCTTGTCACCCTAATGGTGTTATGATCTTTCGTACACAACAGCGCTGTTGATTTGATTCTGATTGGTAAAGGTTTTAAATACTGCGATCTGATTTCAGCTGCAGGGTAATCCTCTCAATGAGCTCCTTCTAAATGGCTACATATTTATCATTTCCATTGTAATGGCTAATTTACACAGACTTGTTTGGGATTTTGAGTCATTTAAATCCAGAATAATGGATAGATTAATTAACATGACTCTCAGTAGGTAATGCTCCTGAGTTTTGGTTCACTTCTCCATGTTTATGTCCACTTCAATGGCCTTCATCTTTCAGGATTGATAGCATTGGTAGCATAGCCAGGAGTGAGTCATAACACAGTACCTCATAGTTTGCGTACAAGAAAAAAAGCACATTTTACCACTGCTGAAGTGCTCGACGAAGTGATGTGTGTCTGCTTTGGGATTCTGCGGTGTTTCATGCAGCACTGGAGATCCACAGCACTGCCAGAATGGTGCCATTAATGGAATGCAGACATCATGGAACAAAGGAAGTGGGACTGTTAATGAGTGAAACCATTCCAATATGGGCACCACTACTGAATCATTTATTTCTGCTGTTTATTTATACCACAGTTAGTTCCACCCCCGTAATACGCCTGCCTGAGAGACACTAGGAGTGCCAGTATTGCACGATAATGACATCCTAAACTAACCATGTTTTTTGACAGAAAAATTATTTCTTTACCATCTTTACTATGGTTTTTACCAAAGTACTGGTTAAAAATCATTTCAGATTCATAACATATGTTACCATGACATACTAGATATTATAACTAACTGCACTGCCCACAAAACTTAGGGGATATTTTAATAGTTACGCTATTTTCTGTGAGTAGTTTAGGTGTAGTTTACAGTAACTATGGGCAGTTTATCGTTAACTGTAATTCTACGATGAACTACAGTACCAAGGTGATATGAAGTTTGCTATGAATCTTGGTAAAACCATAGTGGAGATACCATACAACCATCCATAGCTTCTTTTGGCCAAAACATAAGGGCTAGCTCTTCAAGTATTACTCCACCGCATATGCTCGTTGCCTAGCAACGACACCAACCGTAATAAACGTTATGGTGCCATCCTGGCAACTCTGGGTGCAAGGGCAGGAACAACCCTAGACAAGGTGCCAATCCATCGTAGGGCACACACACACACACACACACACACACAAAGTCATGTACACTAAGGGCCACTTTCAGAGACACCAATTAACCTAACACATGCCTTTAGACTTTGGACAGTGCTACTATATGAGAATTAAAAAAACATAAATAAATAAATAAATATATATATATATGGTTTTAAATGTCTGAATATCCACCTACAGAACGTTAACCCACTTAACCCAGTTAACCCAATCTTAACCCTATTAATATCAGAGTCTGTTGAGGGTTAAGGGACTGGATCAAGTCAGGGTTTGACCTTTCGAATAGGAGGCCTTAACCTCTAAAGACTGATGTTTTGGAGATAATTCCTGAAGTAACCCCTTAAAAGAGTTCTGATTTTTGTAAACTTTTCTGCTGTATGCCAATCTAACAGGAAAAAGGACAGTAAAATCGGCTGAGCTTTCTTCTCACTCATAAGCATGGCAGCCTGTAGTTCATGCGATGGAGGCGTCTTGATTTATTGACTGTAATGATGCATCGGGGCTGACACTGCAAGCCACGCGTGTGGGGGTGGATTATAGTAGGCAGTATGGGCCCATGTTCACAGACAAGCAGTTTTTGTGATGCAGGAAACTGTAGGAGCATGGAATCGGTGCATGAACACTGTCTGAACGTTACAAACAAACGGCAGCTGTGCTCGTCTGCGGTGCCGCAAAGTGCATCCTGCTTAAGGAAATCACTGTAATCCACATTCCTACATCCTGACAGGGCCTGGTGCTTTTTATAGTTAGAATTATGTTGTCAAGCAGTCCTTTAGGGGCCCCAATGCAAATATGGCAAGGACACGGCATTGTTGTGGGGGGATAGCCGAAATTATACCCTTTTTTTTTTTTAAACGAAAAGCGAGCGGTTTTTGAGTGCGCAGACATAACGATCAAACTGTTCTGACGCCCTTCACTGATATGATCATTGTGCTGGTGTCAGGTTTCACGAAACAGCAGAGACCTACGCTTTTACAGATTTCAGAAAATTGTTGGCAGAACTTTTCAGATTGGTGCTTTCTGACAGTCTCGGAAGGCAGAATTATAGACAGTTTGTCTGATGCCCTGCACACATTTTTGGCCCTCTTTCAGTCGAAAACGAAAATCCGTAAAGTAGGGACGCTATATTTATTTATGTATTTATACACCGTTTTAGCCGTAGAACTTGCAGAACGTTTGGGTTTCATCGTAGGGCTTGAATGAATTCAGTCTATAATGAAACTTTGACAAACAGCGAACACAAAACCGCAGATAAAAACTCGTCACGTCGACAAGTAGCGACTCAGGCGGCCGATGCTCTGGTCTTACTTCTCGTTTTTGGTGAGTATTCATCCGCTGAGTAAATAAGCTATTAACTGTAAATCCTATAGCATTCCTTTATTGTTAGAATTCATATTCTGAATATAGTTCTATACATTTTGTGATTTTTTTTTAAATGTAAAAGTTCATTAAATACTTGTATATGTATACGTTAACACATATTACGCACGTGCAGATCGGGTTCCGCAAAAAGCCGCGAAACAGCGAAAATCCGCAATATATTTTTTCCATGACTAGTCTTGATGTAACCTTTTGTAACTGTTGCCAATAGCGACGATAAATAAGCCCAATAAACTCTGACTGTGTTGATTACAGAGATACACGTATCAAGTGGAATGCAGTTTTCATTGTAGGAATAAATGAGAAATGTGATCATCCAAACACTCCCAACAAATGAAACTCCCACTCATGTCAAATGTTAGCTACTAGTATAATAGCAATTATATAGCTACAGTATATGTGCACGGGGTGTTCGAATGCAACGTTTATGAACGTTTATATATCGGTACCGTAAATCAGAGTTACAGCTTGGTGTGGGTAACATATTTCTATAAATACATATTAACCTAGTTATTGTTGCACCCAGATTATCTTCCTGTGATAAAATCCTCACAGTCGGAGCTAATGCCACTTAAGGGCAGCATTGTTACGGAATCAGATTTTCATGGTCGAATTTCAATGAGTTATAGACCCTCCATAAACAGTTTATTGGAGCCGTAAAGCAGGTGTGTACAAGAGTTTAATTATGCAGTATAATCCTGTAGTGTCACGACGTTAGAAATAACCAAATAACAACAGATTATGTGCATAAATCGAACCTGCAGCACTTCGCATGATACGATAAGGATCCACCAAGCACATACGTGAAGCACAGATACGCACCTTCGAAGAGGACTTACCCTCATGCATGTTTTATGAACAGTCATCACTTGTGTCATGCTCCCGGACTGCATTATTGCTTTTATAAAGCATAGCTACAGTATGTGCATTTAATCAGCATGTTCAGCACCGAGCCACCCAGAATGATCATATATCTGCAGTTCAGAGGGGGAAGGTGAACTGAAGATGGATGACAATAGGATTTGACTGAAAACTTGGCCGGCTCAAACAGGGCTGATGTTAACTCCACCAGACACCTCCGAGTTCAGAATGCAGACACGCTGCTCACGAAAATGAGGATGGTACTTCAAAATGAAATCTCCCATAGTGAAATCTCCCCTAATTTTTGTACGCAGTGTAGTCTTGTGCAACGTCGATGCTGGGCCGTACAGTCGCGTTCCAAATTCATTGGAATCTCAGAAGAGAGGAGGCAAAAGGAGAACAAACTCAACATTAATACTCATGGTTTTGGACGTACGTTTTGGGCGTACACAATTTAGGCGGTTACTATATGGTCATACATTGTGTTTCTGAACACTAAAAAAGCCATTTTAAGAGTTTGATTGTCTTGTTTTGGACAATTTGCGATGTGTTTGAAGGTAAAAATCAAAGGCGACGTCCACATAAGATGTAATGTATATAGGATTAGTTCATTATAACTCCTAAAATATTGTTTGTTATGCCTGTATTTTATGTAATTAATAACTACATGCCTAAATAAGGCAAAGGAACATACTATAATAATAATATTAACAACAATAATAATAATTATTATTATAGTCAATTAATATACTAATTGAAATATAAAGACATTAAATAAGTGAAAATAAAATAAAGCTTTACAGCCACTGAGGTGAGGTCCCAGAACGTCTTTTCACTGTGGTAGCGGCTCCGAGACTGAAGCTGGGTCTGCAATCACATTCATAAATTAATATTATATACAAATACATTTAATAAAGCCTGTTCTTGTTTTCAGTTTTACCGTATTGATTTACTATCGCCACCGACTGGACTGGATTATGTGTGTCGTCTTTGGAAGATCTCACCATTGAGTGTTTTATTCAATGTCCAAATTGTTCAAATACCCTGTTAAGGCAGGGTAGGGAATTGTTGCCGTTGCATAGCACCA
>JAUZST010010788.1:0-12240 GCA_034779995.1 Parotocinclus haroldoi | reverse complement strand
GGAGAGAGAGAGAGGGAGAGAGAAAGAGGGGGAGAGAAAGAGGGGGAGAGGGAGGGAGAGAGAGAGGGAGAGAGAGAGACAGAGGGGGAGAGAGGGGGGGAGAGGGAGGGAGAGAGAGAGGGAGAGAGAGAGGGAGAGAGAGAGAAAGAGGGGGAGAGAGAGGGAGAGAGAGAGACATTAACCTAACACGCATGTCTTTGGACTGTGGGAGGAAACCGGAGTACCCGGAGTAAACCCACTCATTCGTGCCATGAGCTGTCGGAGTTTCTGCGGCGCCCCCATGGGACAGGGATTCAGGGATTGTGACGCCAAGCAAATACGGCGAAAATTTGATTGCGATTATCGATCTTCTACGTTCTTTGCATTTCTGTTTTTGTTCGTTCCTCGCTGCATTTAGTACTAAACACACAAGGCGGGCGGCCGGACGGACCAGCTGTTTGTTCTAGAAACGTACATGACAGTTTGTCAACAGGAGGAACGGCTCCGCACTCAGTAGCGCGACAGGAAAATCTCTCTCACTTAACACAGCGTGGCCAAAACGTATCCGTCTGTTAAACGACTACGTTATATGGTTGTGATATGATGTAGCAAAAAAAAGATATATTATAAAATGCAAAAATAGGGTCACGCCCACAGCAGCTAGGCTGTACCACGTCCATCTCATGCATTCTCTAGCTGTAAAAACTATTCTGTTACTAAACCCATTGGGTTTAAGTTTTGTTTTTTTTGTTTTTTTTGGGGGGGTTTTTTGCCCGATCGTGCGAAGCTAACATCCAGTGTTCGGCCGTGGTGCATTTCAGGCAGGCAACGTATTAGCTGACACAAGCCCCACACGCACGCACCGAGCATCAGGACGCCACTGGTGTGAAATCGAAATAGCGCCAGGAAATCTCGAGTTCCTGGAATCCATGCTGCGTTCCATCTGCTGTTTGTGCGGCACGTTTGCATCGCGCTGTGCCAGCAGTGTGTGCGAGAGAGGCTACGAAACAGTGAGGTCTGTGTGTGTGTGTGTGTGTGTGTGTGTGCGTGTGTGTGGGATCCAATTCAGAGTGTGTGGCACGTTTGCATAATACCGGTTCCGCAGCGTGAGCATTTGGAACGCGTTCGCGACTTAATTTCGGTCAAAATGAGACCGGACCGTAAATGGAGCTTCGCCCGGTTTTCCCCCCCGCTTCACGATGCCCCGTACGTTCGGACAAATCCACCCCAAGTTACATTTAACGCAAACCGAGCAGTTTAATATGTGTCTACACCGTAGCGTAGCCCACCCGAAGCATGCTTAAATCACTGACTTTAAAGTGCACTTGGACAAATCATGAACGTCGAGCTCATTTTCTGACACGATAGTTAATATCTCGTTTGCTGTGCGTTCGATATAACGAATATAAGGAAATCGCAAAACAAAAACAGATGATCGTCACACCACAAACCACTTCCCCCACACCAAACCTCTAAAATATGACCAGAGAGGCTTCAAAACATGATAAACACAAGCTATAAACATGACTAATATATATATATATATAAATAAAGGTACACCAGCTGAAAGGACCGTGTCAAAAACGTCTATTCTGGGAGCAAGCAGAACAGAGCAGGTGCCAGGGCAGGAACCCAATCCTCCATAAAATACACTAAACATGGCAGGATGAGAACAAGCACTCGGCAGCAGATCGGCACATCAGAGCCGAGCAAAGAAAGCCCTGACAATCAGCACATCGTGGCGGGGAGCAAAATACAGGCAGGAAGAGCACACGCTGAGAGGCACGGCCGAGAGCGCCGGCGATAAACCCCCACCCCAAACCGAAACGCGAGGGAGCGGGAGATGTAAACTGAACCTGATCTGGCAGAGCCACAAGATAAACGGGTACTGCAGAACCAACGCAAGCAAGGAAAGGAGGCGCCTGGAACTCTGTCAGGCCGGAGACGGGAACCACCGCGGTGACCCAGCACCCATAACCAAGGGTTCTGCGCAGGGGTGGGCGCTGATAATTATAAGCCACATTTTCAGCAGCAGCGGCAACAGATTCCGAAAAACTCGTCCTCAAAAATCATCCTCCAATTCATGGCAATAAAATGAAATATGGGCACATTGCCCACCCGGTCGCTTTGGCATCGACTGCACTGTGCACTTTGTGCGATCTTTGCGGGAAAGGGGGGCAACGGTACCACTGGGAGTCCCCCTGAAATTTTGGGTTCCACGAACTCCTATGTCTTCGGCTATGCTTTTTTTGTTCCTCAGGTCACAGGGTTTGGTCTGTGCTGTGCAACCAGACCAGCATCTATTTTGCGCTCTATCACCTCCCTCGGCACTGTAACACGTTGTGCTCCTGGTGTGATCTTGGCAGGACGGCCTATATAAGGGAACGCAGCATAAGCGCCTCCTTCTGTACTGTCCTTCAGCATCGCGATCCACGAACTCCTCTGCCTTAAGCGCTGCTTCAGCAGCCTCTTCTAAGCTCTTTGGTTTGCGATTCAAGGGGGCACCCCTGGCCTGCGTCACATGACCGCAGATCCGAGCCCTGGACTTTATTTTCGGCCCCTCCGTCGTCTCGTGTCTCGCACCGTCCCTTTTCATGACCTTCATTTCTAAATCTGGCTCTAAGCCGCCGTCGTCACTTCGCTTAAACTCGCAGCGACAGCCCTAACAGCTTGGCTTGTTTGTCACTTCGTGCTGCGTTACGCGGCGCCCCATTTTCTCTGCGCGCCGCTGCGTCCCGGAGTAAATGTCAATTGAAAAGCTGCGTCTGCGCCCGCTCGTTCTGGGAGTCCTCGACGACTGCGGCTAGCGAGAGGAAAGGTCGCCATTAACAAAAAAACAAAAATCCCCCTGCGAACCGCCTAGCTGTCAGAGCGTGTTCGTTCGGATTGCGGTTCGGCTTCTCTGTCTGGATGTTCACCCGGCGTCCGAGCTACTGCGCCGAAAAGGCGTTGAAAGCGTGTCTTTTCGGCCTCGCTCGCCTAATTTTAACAATCAAGCACTGGAACATGAGAGGGAATCGCGAAGAACATCACGCCGCTCGCCTTCGACCTTGACCTTGATTGCTCTAGGCTTTTCTTTTTTACACAGCATAAGCAACAAAGGATCAAGAATCAAGGAAGCTTCATGCTGGGCATGCTTTAATACGGACAAAACCTTGCGCCAAAAAAAGTAGGTCCACAGCAAACGAGTTTCCTTACCCTACCGTAACACGATATGATAACAGCACTTACTTTTTGGGACGGTAGTCTGGTATGTTCCGGTCAAGGGAGATACGCTCGCTGAGGTGAGCGTTGTAGCCATACTCTTCGTACTTGGCCCCGCCCTCTGGACTCTCCCCCCCCAGAGTGGCTGCTGCTCCCCCCTGACCGAGACCCCCTGGACCTTCCAGCAGACCAATTGCTTTGGACACTCCTGCACACAAAAAATATAGCGCACAGTCTATTATTATTATTACTATTATTGTTATTATTATTATTATCATTTACGCGAAAAAACCTTCACCAGATCTCCAAAAATCTCATGCTTTCATGACCGCCAGCTTCTTCACCATTACATGGCATGCAACAATCTTTACATCACTCTTCAGGGTCATCACCCGAGAGTAAAGCACCAAATTATTGCACGCTCGGCTAGTGGCGCCGGGTGACGCCGCCCGAGTGCGGCCTCCCCTCCATCAGACCTGGCCAATACGTCCATCACGGCTGCTCCGGCACCACCCGCGCTCTTACACTGCAGTTTTTACACTAGAATAGCGGAATAACAGCAATAAAATGTAAGCCCATCAGTGCATTCCTTACTCTAGTAACCTTTTTTACCCTGGAAGGGTACGTTTCACTCTCGGGTGTACACTGCTGTCAGATATTATCCCCTTTATTATTAGGCATCACCCCATAAAACAGGCGACGCCTTCGAATAAATCTGGCGAACCCTTGCCGGAGTTGATAACGGCGCGACGTGACGTTAGCAACCTGACAAATGAACCGCGCGGAAACCGTTTTAGTCACTGGAGCGAGGAAGGTAGGTAAGGAAGCAATCAGCATCTGTTACGATCCCTGGCGGTGCGTCCAAATTTGCCCGGCAAACACAACATAAGACGTTCTGCAGCCAAATAATAACGACGCCGAGTGAACAGGAGATAAGACAAACGTCGGGCATGGCGCATGGACTCGACGTCGCATGATGGTGAGGCCGACCGAGCAACTCTCGCCTTCGCACGGCTCGGGCGGCCTCAGTTCGCGTTTCTATTGTGTATTCAAAGGCAATATCATGAGCTCCTCGCAGCGCCTTGCCGTCGGCGCCGCAATTACGATTCGATTAAAGCAAAATGAGCTTCGGTCGACGGGCGGAACAACATCGCGGCGGAAAAAGTGCAGTTGAAGAAGCAGCTGGGACTGGATTGCTGGAAAAAGAGGAAGGCGGGATCGAAACAACAGCGGAACAACACACGCGCTCCCGTACGACTTCGATTCAAACTGGTCTCCGTGACTGGTTAAATGGCGGAAAGGATCACGTCCCACCTTTGGCCGTTTGAGGTGCCCCCAAAAACGGCAGACGGACACGGCAAGTATAACCCTAGCAGTCCTACCCCTGCGGGAACGAGGTACGAAGAGAGCGCCACCATGTCATAATTCGCTATCCAAACCGTTTCCAATAGCGAGGTTTGACCGCTTGTAAACGGACGAATGGTTAAATGTAGAGCTTAATAATGTACATTCAAGCATCAAGCATCCTATGAACGCTGGTGCTGAAAAAACCGCCGCCTTCTTCCGGCTCATTATTAATACATCAGAAAGGGTGCGAGTTTAAATCCCAAATCTACCGAGCTGGCAAATCTCCGGTCGAGCCTCGGAGCAAATCCTTTAACCGCTCAGCTTAGCAGGGATGCTTGTATTTGGGGTCGTTTTTGAACTGCAGATCGCCGCCACAGTTTCGTCCCTTGTGTCTATTCGGACCTCAAGGATGTGGAGCAGTTTATGGGCTCCATTTCAATCGGGATTGTCCATATATGATATCTTCCAGTCTCGAGGCTCAGCAGCGGCTTCCGGACAGCCTGTTATCCGAACCGTGGGGGTGGGCTGGCACCATGCCGCTGGACCTCCAGAGCACCTTTAGCGATGAGCGTTCATAACTCCGCGATACACTGTCAGCCTCTTATTGCTGAAGCGTGTTTGCTTGAGCTCCCAGACTGCCAAATATTGAAGGAAAATGCAGAAGAATCAGATCTGTGTGCTGATGCGTACAGTCCAAATTAATTGTACGCGTCCGTACTGTGCTGAGAGAGCGATTTCACTGCTGAAACTCAGTTTGTTTTAGAGTTGACTAATAAACTTGCAGCGGGAGAAATCTCACAATGAGAAAGCCCCAGAGAGACATTTCTGATAGTTAAGGAGCGCTGGGCTGCTGATTCATCTTTTTGTTTAGTTATCTGTGTGTGCGTGTGTGTGGGTTTGTTTTTAAGCATGTAATGTAGTCAGACTTGTGTTTTTTTTTTCTGTAAAAAACAGAGTTTGGTTGTAATTATGGGAGTAGTCGCCGTTTAACGGCCACATTACGTCCAGGTTGTTGACCGAAATGGAAGACAGGGAAAAGAGATCCCGCACCCTTCTGCTCTTAAACTCACTTATCCTGGTCGGAGCAGGGTCCGAAGCCTATTTCGGAAATTACTGGGCGTAGGTGCTAGTGGACGACACCCTGGACGGAATTCAAGGCGCAAAGTGAATTCAAGGGGTGTTTAAAATCACGCTGGCAACCCAGCCTGGGCGTCATACTCCCTGCTGAGTACGAAAGTGGAAATCTGGAGTCTGCATGCCCTCCCCGTGTCTGCGTGGGTTTACTCCGGGTACCCCAGTTTCCTCACACGGTTCAAAGAAATTGGCATCGTTTCGAGGGCGTAATGCCGGCGGGGTAGCGTTAAAATAACGGCTAAAACACTGCTGCGCTGGGGTGACCAGCGGCGTCTCGGAGGCGTCTGACAGACCGGTCGGTCAAGGTGATCAAGCTACATAAATCCCCAAAGCAGGTCGGGTCCCTTTTTGAGTCTTGGTTCCTCCCAAGGTTTCTTCCTTCTACAGTCAAGGAGTTTTTCCTTGCCACTGTCGCCCTGGGCCTGCTCATCTTGGCACTGGCCTTTTAAGAAATATAATAATGTAAAGCTAGAGAAATAAATCTGCCCAACGTGCTCTTATTTAAATTCATGCACAGCCCCAACGCGTCCCTTTTCGAAGCAAATGCATGCAAGGATTGGTCTGATGAGGTAAAACGTGTCGATATTGCCGTGTTGTTCTCGCGCTTGCTTCGAACATGTTTTGATGAGCATGTGCCCCTTTTGAGGACCTTACTGATAAAAAGGCATGATCAGCGCAGGCTAAGAAATAACCCTGATACAACGCTTTTTAAACCCTAAGTGCTCACAGAGAACTCGTAGCTTAGAGCGCTGTGTAATGCTGTTTCAGCACTGCTACACTCCGCACCCAACCATCTGCTGCACGCCTATACACACGTCCCCTACAGAACCCGCCGAGCCGGGCACACCTCTGTCAGCACTGCCCTACATTATACAAGAAGCACCTCAGATATTTTTACATGTCCCTTGGACTAACGCCACGCCCTGGGAAAGATCTGAAGCCGTGACAAACGTAAGAAGATGAACAAAAGAAGGTTCGTGTTTAAAGGCAAGACTTTGATTGGAAATAATTCCAGGCAAAGATACTACTAATAGGCGTAACAGTAAGAATAATAATAATAATAATAATAATAATAATAATGTAAACCTGCGGTTAAACTCGCAAGCAATTCAGAAAGCCACACCCATCTTCTTGCCTTTACTGTTTTTCATGTCTGCTAGTTTTTAGCACTAAAGAGGTGTGATCATGAGGGGCTTTTATTTTGCTCGAATCAGAAACATCAGAAAATATGCTGCTCACAAAAATGAAACGGTGTGAAGCGATTCGAGAAGAATGATGATCAGAAAAGGAAATGATGGCGATGGGGTAGCAAGTGATATTCATGGGGGCGGTTCAAACTGGACCAGAGCGCCCCCAGATTGACCGTTCAGTAGGGTGTACGGTCACCCAAGCGTGTCAAAACACCCCGACCGTGATGGGGCATGGACGGTGGACCAGACTCTCCAGCAGTTCTTGTGGGATCTTCTTCACGTTCGTATTAGTGAGCATTGAACATCCCTGATGAGCGGCCAAGTTCAGAAGTGGTGGAGAAGCATCGATTTTCTTCGCCCGTTCCCCCCCTTTCCAGCGTCAGTCCTGCATTTTCTCAGGGCTGCCCCCCAATGGGGGGTGGATCTGTGTCATGTGATGCACGCCCAGCTAGGGTTTCACGATCCTGTGATATTTCGTTCCGCCGGTATTCTGAGGAATGGCGCTCGACCGACCTTCCCTGCCTGTCTTCTAGTCAGACAAAATTTCCACCGAAAATTCTTAAAAGCATTTCTCAAGGGAGCTCCGAGACGTGAAATCCTGCTAACAAAGCCTTTATCTGCGCATCAACAATGCCTTGCAGCAACTGAGCACAGAACGGGCGGATCAATCCAATCGCAAAATGCTAGCTAAATGCATGCTCCAATTTTTCCCAGGAGAAGTCGGTTTGGTTTAATTACACACAGAACCGTTAGCCGGATTAAAGAAACCACGCGGTATGGGAACGCAATTACTGTTTGCCCGTGAATTTCAAGTCTACGTTCCGGTGAATAATGTCACGCTTGGACTAGCACCGATCCGCCCCCACGGTCCGAGAGAAACTCGGAAACTCGGAGACCTCTGAAGGTCCTGGCAAAGAGGAAACACAGAGGCATCCGACGTACAGGATGGGTCCTGTCCTTTCACCTTTTCAACCTGGGAAGGACCTCACCTTGCCAGAGGCGGTATACCAACTCAGAGTTCCACAAACAATAGCCCGTTCAGCCCAGACCTTAATAAAATGTCCTTTTCTTTCTGCTATATATTGGCCTCAGTGGTTGGAATATCTGCTGTAGTTCGGAGGTCTGTTCTGCAACTGTAGTCCAAGCAAGCGTGGATTAAGGGCCTTGCTCAAGCACCCAACAGCGTCAGCTCGACAGAGGTGGGATTTGATCTGATCCATAGTCCAGCCCTGTAGCCACCAGGCTATCACAGTCCTTTTAAGCACTGTCTCTTTTAAAAACAAAAAAAAAAGTGTCCCAGGCTTCACCAATCACCGTTCACATTACATAACAACAAGGCGCCCTTGCTTGGGACAGGTACGGTTCTGGTTCCACCTTTCGAAACAACACACGGTTGTGATCATTTTTAAACACACAACACCGCCGCGCAACGCCACGGTAATATTGTACCCGGTGATAAAACCCCCGCGCCTGACTGTCCCGATATGAAGCCATACTGTTGGCTGGTGCCTAATCTATTGAGTCATTAGAGGAGCAGAGCTGTGAAGCAGTGCCTTCTTGGCTCTCCTTCAAATTCAAAAAGGATAATTCAGAACGGCAGAGTGACCGCTTTCATAGCCACCCGACGCCGCTGCGGAATAACAATAAGCTCATATGGAAGCCATCCAAACGACTGCAGCGAGGAGACTTTCAGCAGACTGCTCTCATAATTAGAAGTATGAAGGAGGCTAGGAAATTAGAAGCTCAAGTTTGGGCCTGGAACGCGCACCTCTTGTTAGTCCAATAAGCTTTTAGGGACTTTAATGGGTCGATATATTTATTTTAGATTGATATGGTGACAAGTTCATCGCTGAATAACGTCGCCATGGCATTACTCTTACCGGCAATACCGAATCTACTCGGTTCCGGCATCCACTTTGTAACTGTTTATTCGGCGGGACTTAATGTTTCAGTTCCAGTTGCGCGCGTGTGCGTTGCCATCGAGCCTCCATGCTGCGTTGTCACCATGTCACCATGCCTTTGCACTCAGCTGGCATCCCACCACCACGCCCCCCCCCCCAACACACACACACACACACACACACACACACACACTTAAAACCTCTTCCCACACGCCTGTCTCATGGGCGCGCTCACAACCAAATAAGCACGTACGAGCTGTCAGTACGTTAACACCCATCGACCACAACTGTAATCCACAGACGCTACAGGCTGAAAGTGCTAATTACGTGCACGCTGATACACCCTGTTTGTAACAGAAGATTTTATATTTATCTGGGTCACCAATCGAGGCCGTACTGTGGATGTATAGATATGCCCAGCACAAGGCACCGACTAGGGTACTGGCGATTTTGGATTTTGGTCGGGTCAGACCAGAGGTGCTCCCGTGTGACAGACCATTTATATTGCGACAAAAGAAAAGAAGCAATATGCAGTAAAAGGGCTATTCCTTTGGGCGCCAAGCGGGTATATCTAATAAACTGGCAACATGATGAGAAAAAGAATAAAATCAATGCACATGGGACGGCCAGTTTACTGCGCGCCTGATGGGTGCACCTTCTCTGATAAAGAGGTAATGAGTTTCAGATGGAGGGCGTACGTCACACCAGCCGTTTTTACAGCTCACGGCACAAGGTCAGATCGGCGCTCCGTACAGGTCGTCCCCTGCACCACTGCACTACGCCCATGTGGCGCAAAGCAGGCGGGGACATGCAACAATGGCAAAATGGTCACCCAAACACAAGGTTCAGGGCACAGGCGTAAGCATGTCCTGGATGGAACGCCAGGTCTCCACTATGGCGGGGTAGCGTTTATACCCCTGCCCCACCCAAATCCCAAACATGACCCAAATCAATTATTTGGTCTGTAACAAATAATGACTATTATAATATTATTATAACAAATAAAATAGCGATTAAAGCACTGGCCTCTGGACCTGATGGTCCAGGGTTCAAATCCCATCTCTGCCAAGCTGCCACAGTTGGGACCTTAAGCAAGGCCCTTAACCGCCCTGAATAAGGGCGTGTGCTAAACGCTGTAAATGTAAAAAACAGTTGTCATTTGACCCGGCATAAAGGAACCACCAGAAGTCAAACCTGGGAAAGTTCACTTGGTATTGAATTGTACAGAACTTTAATTATTAGTACATTCCAGTGTTTTACCACTGGTGCATTTGAGTGCTTTTATCTAATTATGTCTAATTAGGTCTGGTTGAGGGTTAAAGTTTTAGCCTATATAAAAGCGAAAACAAAGGGTTAACGTGTGGTTGCACCGGATGTTTGGTTTTTTTTTTCAGGGTGACCGATGTGACTATTATTGACAAAATATCGAAGTGTCACCAATTCAAACTGGTCCCAAAACTAGGTATGTCTTCACAGACCCTCTGCTATTTTTACAGACCCCGGAGATGAGCCTTCATTAAGCGAACTTCATCTGGTCGTCCCCGTGCTCAGTGCGAATGTTCTCTCACCGTTTAGCTGATTGTACACCACGTCCTCCAGTCTCTCCAGCCTCTGGAGGATGGACTGCCGGTCCAGGTCGCTGACTTTCCCAGTCCTGGTCCGTGCAGCTGGTCTGAGCTGGATGATCTCCCCGGATCGGTCCTGGATCCTGCAGTAGACTGAGAACAGCACAATCCCAACAAACACCAGGATATTGACCGTCAGCAGAGTCTTGATTCTCCGTGCCGCAGCCATTGGGATTTTCGGCGGATCAGGATCCGGCTGATGCTCCTTATGATACGGTGGATAACGTTACTGCACGTAGAGGTGTGTGTGAGGCGGCATCTCGGTGCGTGACAGTGTAGCCAGAGTCCGTGCTGACGTTCGTGTGCAGCGCTGTGCTTATATTTATATATATGTATGTATTTATAGGACAGAATTTCGGTTAAATCTTTATTTTTACCTCTTTAGCCTCCATTGTGGTACCTCAGCGGCATCCCACTTTCCCCGACATCGCAGTTCGGTGCTAGCAAACAGCCAACCCTAAACCAATCGAGGACGAACGCAGATACGACTGGGAGACCGTCATTTATGGAAACATCGGTAAAACAGCTGTCTTTGCGACGCTCGAAGACGCTCCGATTCAAACCGCCGAGCTACCGCCGGCAGCAGCATCCCTTACCGTCCGTTATAACGTTACATCCTCCTCCTGTCAGTCGAAGGCAATCGGTTTGTTCACTTCGTACAAACAGAGAGCTTTAGACCAGTCCCAAATTCTCGACACACACACACACACAAAAAAAACCCACACAAATACGCCGTGGCTTTTCCCCTCACGCGCCAATCTGAATCTGAGGCGAGATGATAACGCGTTACTCTGAGGCGCTGGCCAGCGCTCGAGCATTTTATACGAGCGGCGGCGTTCTACTTGAGCGACCTGCCTCGCGCACCTTCCTGTTCCCGCCCTGCCTCTGTAGAGCGTGCCGTGACGTCAGAGCGCTCTCATGAATATTCACAATTTGTCACAATAAACGAGATTTATGTTTATATATAAATGTATTGTAAATATAGAAAGTAGAATAAAATCTGTATTTCTACAATAGCATAAGGGGTGCCTTGGGGGGGCTCATGGGGTAGCACTGCTGCCTCAGAGCAAGAAGATCCCCAGGGGGAGTAGCCTGGGTCCTTTCTGTGTGGAGCCTGTATGTCCTCCTCGTGTCTGCGTGGGTTTACTCCTTGTACTCCGAATTCCTTCCACAGTCCAAAGACATGCATGTTAGATTTGTTGGTGCCTTTAGTGTGTGTGTGTATTTATTGGTGTCGATAGTGCCGATACTCAGACAACAGGCCGGGCAGGGCAGGGGTTGATGTTGCAGTGCTGGAAACGACCTCATGACCAGGCTGTCCCTCACAGACAGTCCATAGTGTCTGAAGGTGACACCAGACTTCAATGCACTTAAGACCAGCTCATTGAATTCACTGGATGGCACTAGCATTGGTCGTGCTATCAACCCAGTTGTAAGCAAGTCTGCGGGTACCCCACCGGTGCCAAGGCAGTGGTTGAATTTCAGGTCCAAGCCTGGTCCTGCCGGACTGGACTCTCCCGTTCATGTCTATGTACCACTGGGCAGGAGGTCCAGATTTATGATCCAAAGGCAGGAATCCCAGTTTAATATCCGTAAGATCGACCATGAATCATTATTAATATCTAAACCGGATCATCTGGGTCATTTGCCCAAGCTGTTTGTCTTCCAAATTGAATTGGTGGTGTTAAGGAGAAAAAGCGGAGCTATTTGGACCATACCTAATAAATACACGGACGTCCAAGCACTATGAAATGTTAGCTACGACCATCTAAAAGAGAGAATGTCGCTTTAAGTTTCACAAAAAAAAACAAAAAAAAAAAAACTTTCCAAGAATAGATACTCTGGTGACACACGTGTCAC
>JAUZST010010787.1:0-12242 GCA_034779995.1 Parotocinclus haroldoi | reverse complement strand
CCCGAGCCCAGGGTGGAGCGGCCTGGGTCCGCCCCGTATCTGCGTGGGTCTACTCCGGGTACTCCGGTTTCCTCCCAGAGTCCAAAGACATGCGTGTTAGGTTAATTGGTGTCTTTAAAGAGGCCCTTAGACACGTGTGTGTGTGTGTATATATTATATATATACATATATATATAAATAAAAGACCTTAGACCAGACCTTAATGCTTTTCTGCTTTCCCAGTTTGACCAAGAGCTTGACACGGACTCATATTTCAAAGAGCTTTCATGCCTAAATGGTTAAGGTGTACGGCAGCGCGGTTGAACACAGTAACGTTCACTCTCGCGTGACATCCAACCAGCCCTCCGACCGGTGTGTCAGCTTTCCGTTGTCGAGCACTTTCTTTCTGATGTGTCAATAAGAACGTGGAAAGGGTTTAATGACGACCCGACTCCGTACAGAAAACCCTTTCCCCTCTTCCAGACAGGCCACACTGTACGGGACACAGGGGCCGTGTTGGCGTTTTTCCCCTGATTACAAAGCAAAGAGGCTTCGACATGCTGCTGGAATGTAATTTGCTTCTTTCCTGAGGATTTAAGCCCACAAAGAGCACATTATGTGAAAAGTCACCAAGGCCAAGCGTGAGGGGCGGAAAAAGGCACCTCACAAAACCCAAGCTCTCGCTGCTAAGTCAATCAAACTGGTGGATCTGATCAAAAAATGAGCATCGCCGACCTGTCTGCGCTTTTGAACGCGAGAGCTGCAGCCGTGTGCGCAAGAGCAGATTGTTTTTTTGTTTTTTTTTTAAAAAGGGGCGTGAAAAACAGGGCGGTTACCTTGGAGACTGAAGGAGGCGGAGCCCCAAAAGTCAGTCTTTAAAGAAAGGGCGACTATGGAGACTGAAACTGACATTATCCTGGTTTCGAGGGGGGCTGCTGACTGTGAAAACAAGAGATGTGCTCGATTACAGACGTGCCATTCGTTCACCTTGGTCATGACCTTTATTCGTTTTGCACATCAACTTAAAAAGATTCAGGGCCGCGAGGAGGCGGGGGCTCAACTGGTGGCATGTGCGAGACTGGGAGAATTAAATGAACCGGGATTTCTGGAGCTGCGAGGGGACTGTGGCGGACTTTGGACCAGAAAGTTCGGGGTTTGAATTGCACCTCTGCCAAGCTGCCACTGTTGGGTCCTTGAGCAAAGGCCCTTAACTCGCAACTGCGTGGATTGCAAAACAATCTCACAAATTTTACTCACAATGGCGAGCTGCTCCGGATAAAGGCGTTTGCTAAACGACTTTAAACGTGACCCTCTATTCCACGGGGCAGGCTGTCGTGACCTTTGAGTGAAGTAAACGATATGACGAACCACCGGCGGGTCATATTATCGACTAGAAATGGAGAACAACCTGTAACTGAAGTCAGCCCTCATTTATATTTTACTTTTATTTAAAGTTCACTGGAGTCTCTATGAACTCCTGCCGGTCTTCCATTACTGGGGTGTAAGGAAGGCATTTCTACGAATTGTTTCGTTCATCTTCTTGGCTTTTTTGCCTTTAAAAATGAGCGCAGGCTTTGTCAAAACTTCACATGCGCACATTCCATCTGGCTTTCCCTCTTTCACGCTTTCGGGAGCCATTTCGAGCGTTCACATGGGGGACGGCCGAGGAGTGCGACGCCGAGTTATTCTTAGTACCTTGTCAAGAACGACTGAATTCTGAAATGTCGTTTAACTAAGCAGCACAAAGCGGAAGTTCAGTCTGGGAGAACATGCAAACTTCATACAACGTGCAATCATTGAACAGAACTGGGATCTCTGGAGCAGTGGAGGAACTAAAGGTCTTGGGCTATCGACCAGAAGGTCCGAGTGAATCCGACCTCGGCCAAGCAGCCACTGTTGGGTCCTCGAGCGAGACACTGAACCCACAATTGTCTTTTACGGAGCCAATAAAAAGTCCGAACGATGAAACGCGGCTTAACTGGGCAGCACGCCGAGGAAGAGGAGCGTACACGCCCGTTACTTCATTGAACCCTGTGCGTAGCTTAGCAACAGCATTTTTCTCGCCAGCAGCCTCCGAGGTGCAGATCTATCACTGAATATTAATGAATCCAAATGTTTGCCTCTGCTCAGGCCGCTGCGTCACTTCAACACGGAGCCCGGCGAGCGTGAAAGCAAAGGCAAACATCAATAATCGCCAGTCATGCTTTATAAGGCTCTGTAAAGAGGGCTGGGGAGCTATAAACGAAGGCCGATTACGATTACAGAGGCAGCTGTCTGCATGATTAGTGTCTGTTTATCGCCACGTCTGTTAGTTACAGTGCTGGAAGGAGTTCAGCTCCGTCAATCAACACGCAGGACGTGCCGTTTTCGCTAGAGACGATTACGAGGTCATAAAACACACACCGGTGAACTGTAAGACACAGGAATTTGAAGAATACCATACTGCGTGGAAACTAGGGGTGGGCGATACGGCCCTAAAATAATATCACCGTATTTTAGTGGACTTTTGCGATAACGATATGTAGTATACTTTATCCAGGTTTGGCTTTTCCCAAAACGGTGAGTATCGTCAGTTGAATTCATCCGTTCCAGACCCCCTGAAAGTCCCCCTCGTACAAATTAATGGGGATTGGATTGTGTCTGGGGGTAGCGCCACTGACTCACACCAAGAAGGTCCCGGGTTCAATCCCAGGGTGGAGAGGTCTGGGTCCCTTCTGTGTGGAGGCTGCACGTCCTCGCCGTGCCTGCGTGGGTTTACTCGGTGTACTCCGGTTTCCTCCCACATTCCAAAGACATGCATGCATGTTTTGGGCCCCGGCCAAAACCATTAAGTGTCAAAACTCTCATGCTATTTAGTGAGTAATGGATTGAAAGTGAAAAGTAAAAGCCAAAAAAAAAAAGCAAAACACTTACTCCAGTGGTGAACTCAGGGCCCTAGTACAGCTGCTAATGCTATCTGCAGCCTCTGCTGTGCAGGATTCTGTTCCTGCTTTCCTTTTGGCTTGCTCTTATGACTTACCCTTTTAGGAATTTCGAATGGGTGTAAAAATTAGGGGATATTTCATAATGAAATAGTCAAAGAGTGCTAGTTCAGTGGTCTGAGTCTGAAATGAGTTTTCCCAGTCGTCACCCAATTTAAAAAATTCGACCCGGGTTGTTGGCCTTCGCTCCGTGTTTGCCTGTGGGATGTGGTTTGTCCGTAATGCAAACTCTGCCTGGTGTGGCATGTGGAAGAAAGAACAGCATGATTTTGGATGAAAGAGAATGAGGAAGAAGGTCGACGCTTCTCTTTCCCCCCGGTGTTTTTCATGCTTGGCTGTGTCATTCTTCATTCTTGTGACAGAAGATGCGCTTATTTCTCTCCCACGCACTTTTCTCACACACTCTCTTGCACAGATCTCAGCTGGCTTCGGTGCCAAAAACTAGCAGCGGCACGGCGCAGTTACTCAGAACGGCATGGAAACGGAAACGATTAAACTGCAGCAGTGTCTGCCGTCTAATTACTAAGCCACAAAGGTCATCTGAATAGGTACTGTACCCTAAAGGGTCCGTAATCCAACCAGACTGATTACTTATAATCATAGATCAGATCATGTACATTCACATTTAGCAGACGCCCTTATCCAGAGCGACTTACAATTGAACAGTCCAAGCCATTGCGAGGTAAGGACCTTGCTCAAGGACCCAACAGTGGCAGAAATGGGATTTGAACCCTGGATTTGAATCCTTCTTGTCCATAGTCCATCGTCTTACCCACCAGACCACCCCAGATCAGCGATAGATTGGGTCCGGGCAGCACGGGGGCTCGGTGGGGTAGCACTGCTGTCTTACAACAAAAAGGTCCCGGGTTCGATACCAGGGTGGAGCGGCCCGGGTCCTCCCAGTGTCTGCGTGGGTTTACTCCGGGTACTCCAGTTTCCTCCCACAGTCCAAAGACATGAGTGTTAGGTTAACTGGGGTCTCTAAATTCATTGACTTGTGTATGCAAACACCCCAGCCGTGTAACCGGAAGCAGCCCAAGCCCGGATAAATGGGGAGGGGCGGAGAAAGCAACGGCAAACCACTCCACCATCCTGCCGAAATACTCCATGGATCACATCGATGAACGACAGAAATGTGTGGAGATCCATGATCCATCAAGTGACCGAAAGTCGGCCTCGACTGTACGTTTAATCCATCGATCACACCTGGGTCCAAAAGTCTGTTTTGCATTTCTTACCAATGTAACACAATGGTTTTAATTACAGGGCCTAAAAACAGGATAACAAACGGGAGTGCATTTTATGTTCCCTCTCGTTTTATGTTCGCTGTTACTGAAACAAGGATAGCCTGATATCGTCAGTCAGACCTAAAGCATCATCATCATCATCATCATCATCATCATGTCCAGCTTTTGATGCCTAACCATTAATGACTCCACCTCAACCCGATCTGTTCTGACTTCCTGTGAGCACTTTCTCACTCTCACCTCTGCTCAAGCCTCACACAGGCATGAAAAATTGGTCTCTGGACAAAACGTTGATCTTTGAGAAGTCCAATTTATTGCACTTTTTTATGATAGAGCACTTTCTCGAGGCAGCCCACAGCCCCAACTTAGCAAGCCTACAGCAACGGTGGTTAAAAAAAAAAAGAAAGCAAAGAAGCAAAACATAAAAAGGGAGACCTGTCCTTACTGGGCGGGTGAGATGTTATGTAAGAAATTAACGTAATTGCCTAAATAATACGTTTATAATAACAGTTTAAGTACACCGACGCTAAATAGTATAATTAAAAAGGGCATGCCATGAAAACGAAAATGATAGATTATAACAAATCAGAGAGAGAATGTATTATTATGAAGAATATACCAACAGATATTATGAGTGAGCCTCTCGGCCATATTTAGTCTACTAAAAAGTGTTTACATGCACTTAATAATCCAATCATAGCAGGACTGCTGCAGTTATCTGATTAATCATTTGGTAAATCAGACAAAGAATTCTCCTAGAATCCACCCGTTTTCTCTCAGTCTGCACATGGACGCATTTTTAAATTCTAAATTCAAAGAGCCTTTGCTTCATCTGGGCATGTTTCCATAGCCCTAGTGCTTGTTATTCTCGCGAGATCTGGCAACCCCGGAATGAATCCATGAAAAAGCCGATACTAAAACGCAAGATATGCTCGTGCAAATTAAGAATTTCATTAAGTAACGTCAGCCCGAAGCGTCCCATTGGCTGATCCCCCAAGTAATCAAAGGACGGAATCTCGTTGATCAGATTACTGGCAAAACCGGATTTTCTGCCCTTATCGCATTATTAGGTGGATGTAATTGCACTAAAGGTATGAGGACTGGACCTGGTGACAGCAGCTCAGACACAGGCGCATATACAAAATCAACGGCAGGCGTTCTTACAACAATATAAATAGCAAGAATGCTGCAGGACGCGTTTCTGGTGCTGAAAGTATGCCGTGCTGAAGCTGCTGCAATTTCAAATCTCGGCTTTAAGGGACATCGGTGGCCCGTACACTCGGGACAAAGACGATTTTTAATCGGACGAAACGTTACTGCAAGTCAAAACGGGGCGGGAGTCCCCTAATTTTAGCAAGCCGTACCGTGGGAGCTTATCGCATTCGTCGCAGATCCAACATCGTTTCTCGTGCTCGCGCGCCGTGACGGGGGAAAACGCTGCAAACGCGATGGTATGTCCTCATTTAAGAGAACGCAGGAAGCCAAAGACATCCTCGTTCAGCAAAAAGTAGGAACGCTTTGTTTGCTCTGACCTGCAGTTAACTAAATAAATGTTTAGCTTGCCAGCAAGTTAAACATTTACAACGAGAGTCCATACACCCACACCGGAAAACGCTTCTGGCCTTCAGTCAAGCACTGGATCCCGATCACAGGCTCACTCTGGTTCATTAGATCACTGCTGTAGGCATGGGTTGGTTTTTTTTGGGGGGGTGGGGGGGGTGGGGTCTGACGGTGTTTCCCTTTACCGCCAGCTTCCTGTGTGTGAGAGCTGAAAGTGAGTGTGCTTGAGGAAAACCCTTGTTCATTTACAAGGTGTAAATGAGACGCTCGTCCTAACAGTCATTGTCGCCAAGGGACCAGATCAGTGACATCAGACTCGGAGGTCTAAAATGCACTCGTCTGTAGAGTTGCCATAATATAAGGCATTGCTAAATATTATTCACACACACAAACACACACACACACACACCAGCAGGCATGGGTCATCAGGGCAGCTAACACTAGATGCTGTTCGCTGGTTGCTTGTGGGTGGGGAACTCCCTAAAAACAGAAGCTTGTTTAATAGGACAAGATCATCAGAATAGCAGAAGGAAAGTTGTTTGATTTATACGAATGAGACGCAAAATCAATTGCGGTGATTGAGTAGCAAGTGACATAATGTGTTCGAAATGCGTGTGTGGGGGTGCGTTTGGGGGGTGGGGGGGTTGAGTGCCCCACATTGACTGTTCAGTAGGTTGTATGGTCACTCAAGGCCGACGAAACAAAACAAGCATGACTGAACACATTTTGTCAACGTCAAAAACCGAGCTCAGCCTGCGAGATCTTTCCCTGCACCCAGCTACGCCTTGGCATCATTTTTTGGGAAAGCCTGAATGCCAAACCCAACAAAAGATTAAAAAAAAAAAAAAAAGAGAAATGCCCGATCGCATGGCGAACGCAGATAATCAATAAAACTGCTCTGTATTCAGACATAAACTGATTAGAATACATGACGTGTGTATTGTGTTTAGTCCTGGCCAGCAGTGCGTAGTAACTGGATTGGTGGGCCGTCCTAAAACGAGGTGTTTTCTACACACAATAGACAGGTCTGAGTGAAAAATGAGAGAGGAAGAGCGTGAGAGAGAGAACGAATCGCATTTCCTCCCCGTGTAATCGAATACAGTTCTTCTGCTTCTCCATTATGGAACCTGTTCGATGCAATAACTTTGACAGGGCAGCAGAAGCGAGTCCTCCAGCTTTGTGTCCGCTTATTAAATTCATTATAAAAATATTTTTAGGCCTCGATAGCCTCCTCTCGCTGGTACAGAACCACTTATCCAACGTCTCGAAATGTACCGGTGAAGCCGTTTTCCAATCGGCGTACGCCGTTGGGTAAGAGCTGGCACATGGCCTGTTTCCTTAATCGTCTAAAGGGTTCAGTTTGCTCAAAGCCTACACCGCTTCTCGTCTTGAGCAACGCCACCCACACGCCTGGTGAGGAGAGTCCGCATTCTTCTGATATTCAGCTGGAGAACCGCAGGGTTCGAATTACGCGTGACAAAGTCGCCCCGCGGACACCCGACAGGTCTGTTGAAACGAACGGAACGTTCAGACGGTCAGAGAGACTCGTCAGGTCGCCTTACTCAGTGAAATGGGATTATGACTGATTATTTGCTAACGGCCAAACTATAAAGCCGTAATCTCCCTAATAGCAAATCGGATGGGATTAGACTGCAAAAATGCCCGATCCGCCTAAAAAGCGGTCTGTTGAAACATTGGCCCTGTGCCAAGCTGTCGCCATAACCTCACTATGGCTCTCCTTCAATGTGGTGGTTCACGGTTCCGTTCAGAAATACACGACGCATCCAGAAGACCCGTTCCAAACCCAAGTTTGGATCTGTAAATCATTTTTTTTCCCCCCACACAGCACAGTGAATTGTTTATTCCACAAAAACTACTAACCTAATAAACACTCAATAGGGTTTCTGCCCGTCAGGGTCCTGGGTTACTAAGGCAATCACAGGACCAGGGTCGAAGCCTTTTCTGGATAGTATTCCAGTCCATAGCAAGGCTAGAGGGCATAGGGTCGCTGTTGTAGCAACCCCCAACTGGCCACTCCCTTCTCAGACATGTCCAATGATAACCTCAGAACATTTCTGAAATCTCTCCGTTACTGAGATTGATCCGAAACCTGGGTGGTTCCCATTTTGGATTGCAGCTTCAAATGTTTTTCCATCAGTCCAACACTGTAACTCTCTTTGGCCACCGTACAATGGTCTCCATGAGAAGAATTTTAGAGCGCTCCCAAGCAACAACAAGCCTGGTATGACTGTGCTATGTGCATGACATGTCTTCACTCTTAAAGAACTCAGAACACACTGCTGAAGTCTCTCTGTTGTTAATCTCCATGGCACACATTACAGAAAACTGCACAAAGCTTCCAGGAACATGGGTGGCTCCTTAAACTGGTTTTGGAAACCATTCAACATGCTCTCAGAAACTTAACTCCAACACCAGAGTCGACTGTATCTGAGCCAGCAGAGCTAAATCTCTCAAAACTGGAGACCTCAACACTGAAGAACAAAAACGGCTCAAAACCTACTCGGGTTTCCCAATCGATCTCCATCGCCAACGCTTTTTAATACAAGTCTTATACGAGTCTTGCGTGACGTTATTTATGAAACGACACTACATGTCCCTCTTTACCTCTACAGACCTGATTAGATGGCAACATTTGCTCTGTGCATCTCCATAACAAACATTACAGAGAACTGCTGACGGTTTCCAGAAATGTGGGCGGCTCCTTCAAATGCATACTGCTTACAAAAATAGGGATGAAATAATGAAATATCCCCTCATTTTTTACAGCAGTGTACTTCTCACAAACGATTTCCAAAACAGAATGACAATCCCAGTGCTGTCTGTGTCTGAACCACTGGAGTTAAGTGTCTCAACAGCACCGAGGTCTCTCATCATCTGCAGGACAAAAGTCACAGCTTCCAACCTCTGATATTTGCCTTCTCTAAGCTCATAGCCACGCGACGTCTTCAGAACTCTTTCCTGCAGGAATCTCCGTTGTCCTCCATGACGCACGTTGCACAGAACCACTGGGGGTTCCCAACTAGAACATGGGTGTTTCTCTCCGGTTTACAACTCTGTGTTGGAGACCATTGTGAGTCAGACCATCAAATGGTTATACAGTATAATATATGGTAGCCTAGGGGCAGCACGGTTTACTCCAGGTACTCCGGTTTCCTCCCACAGCCCAAAGACTGTTACTCCAAATTGGCACTAACTTGTGTGTGTGTGTGTGGGTGGGTGTGTGTGTGTGTGTGTGTGTGTGTGTGTGTGTCTGGTGTTGATATGAACTTGTGTGTGTCGCTTACACGGCCACTGATGCCGATAGCGACATTAAAGAAGCCAAACAAACAAATATGGTAGCCTGGTGTTTAAGATACTGGACTCTGGACCTGATGCTCCAGGGTTCAAGTCCCACCTCTGCCAAGCCAAGCTGCCACAGCCGGGTCCTTAAGCAAGACCCACCATTGCTTGGATTTTAAGACTGCATTAATTGTAAGTCGATCTGGATGAGGGCGTCTGCTAAACGCTGCTAAATGTCACCTACCTTCCAAGCTCATCCCCAATCTCGTAATGGTCCTCCACGTTCTCCTGGTTGAAGACGGTCATGGTGCTGGGCGCTTCCATCACCTGCACCCTCATGATACCTTACGCCGATATCGGCTCATATTCGGCCTAGATATATCCAAGAATGAAAGATTAGAGAAGAAAAGGATAGAAACAAGCTCGCTTATGGTATTAAACAGGCGTTTGCAGTTGGAGCCGCGTCCCTGGAGATCCAGCTCGACGTCCAAGCGCCTGCTTGGAGAACATAATGAAATCTAAAGGATTCCAGTAACATTGCTTACTATTTAAAACGACTTGCTTTTTGAAAAAAGATTTGCTCATTTGCTCGGGGAATACTGTGCAAAAGCTAGAGACGTCTGACAGCCAAGCGGCTGCCTCTAGAATGATTTTAGACATTAAATAAAAAAAAGACGCGAGCGCAAACAGGACAACGAAGTGCATCCACGCACCTCGAAATTGTTCGTGCTTCGCAAGTTTAACAAACAGTTGTGTTATTTTAGTGGCCAAACAAACAAACGCGGACGTAATTCGGTGTTTTACTTAGCTAAGTATACAGAGAGGCAGGATACGTTCAACCCGGAGCCTTCAACACCTACGACAGCTCTATAAAAGCAGATCACAAATTACCTCCAAACCTCCGCGCTGTTCAGTCGGCAGGGAAAAAAAGGTATAGTCCTTTATCCGGCGTTAAAACAGCATAATGTTCCCGAGAGACACGAAAATGGCATGTTGTCGGAAATGGGAGGCTTCTAACAATGTAGGTGTGCAGCTCTGCCTGTGAGGGGAAGCGCTGTAATCAGGTCAATACTTTATTCAGCCAGCAGGGGCGCCAGAGCAACACTGCCTTACATTAGAGTACAGAACACTACGCTATCTTGGCAGGTGTGAAAATGATGAACTGTATATCAAAATATGATTTTTTTAAAAGAGTTATTTAGATAGGCTTTTTTCCCCCCCGTTACTAAATACGCAAACGTCGTGCAAAATCTCTATTGTCCGTATAAGCACTTCATTTGGAAACGTTATTTCAATTTAAATGAGGCTTAGTACGCTAGCTACGTTACAGTTCGTTAGCAAATATATTTAAGGTATTGTACGGATTATATTTGTGTTTTCATGATACTTAGGGGAAAAAAGTGCATTTCTAACAATTAATTAGTGCATACTTTTTAACAGGACTCTTGAAAGGAGGTTTAAAGAAGCTTGTCGTTTACAAGTAAGTGATCTGTTGTGTTATTGTCAGTGGCTGTTTTCACCTATTTTTCAATCAAGATTTGCTACACACATACTCCCACGTTTGCTAAAACAACAGCCATAATCTATAAGCATTCTATTAAATTTTGGAATATGACTGTGAGGTCGGCTTCTGCATGATGTCAGACAGTAAGTCCTGCCTCAATTTTGGGATTTCCAAGTTATACACTGCGCACAAAAAATTTGGCACCCTTGGGTGACCATACACCCTAATGAGCACAATGTGGGGGCACTCCGGTCCAGTTCGACATGCTCCTGTTCACCCCCATTGAAAATATCACTTGTTACTCAATCCCCATAACTGCGTTTAATGTGATCATTGATCTAATTTGTGTAATGATTTTTCATTTGCTTTTTCCGATTTTTTTGTTTAATGGAATAAGACCGATTGCTTATTTTTTAATGACTTCCTATTCATTGAAAATGTCCTCTAATTTTTGTGGAGCAATCATGACCCGTAAAACTACGGGCAACATTACATTACATTAATGCACCATATTTTACATGATGGGTACAAATGAACCATTAGAAGGTATAAAGGGGTGCACATGGTCAGCAGCAATACTCACATAGGTTGTGTGTCAAACCATTAAACCACAGCCACCAGCTTAGTACAGGGCAGGTTGTGTTCCTGGAGTCATGCTGCTCCGAATTTCGGTCATTTGCATGTCACATGTCTGGCGAAGGTTTATTCCAGGCGCCAGTCTTCTGTTTTTTGTTGTTTTGCATACTGCAGCCTCAGATTTCTATTCTGTGCTGGGATGAGTGGAACCTAATGGAGTCTTCTACTGCATTCAAGCTACTGTAGATTCCTGTTAGTTCTTCCCCAGCGCCCCCCCCCCCCCAAACATAGTGCGTGCGTTGAAACCCTAGAGACTATGGTGCAAATAGAAAGATCATTTATCCACTTTGCTTTGGCACCAAATAAAATAATAAATAATAATAAAAAATCACATTGTACTGCTGAGTCGTTAAACGTCGAACTGCTAAGTTTTTATGTCATTCATTTATTCAGAATCAGTCATTTCAGCAGGATTTGCAGCAAAACATAGCTACAGCAAGCGTGTGGTATTACTTGAAAAACACTGGCATCTAGTGGTTGGATTTGTTCATTACAGCAGCCGTGTTGCTGAAAAGGGTTTAGTTTGAATCACAGAGCACACACAGTCACACGTTAAGGGCCACTTTAGAGACACCAATTAACCAAACATGCATGCCTTTGGACTGTAAGAGGAAACCAGAGTACCAGGAGACATGGGGAGGAGGGGACGGGGCACCACTCCATCCTAGGGCACACACGCAGTCCACACACTAAGGGCCAATTTAGAGACACCAATGAAAATAGCACGCATGTCTTGTGGATGGAAACCGGAGAACCCGGAGTAAACCCACACAGACACAGGGAGGACCCAGGCCGCTCCACCCTGGGATTTGAACTCGGGACCTTCTTGCTGCTACCCACCGAACCTTGGAGGCTTGGAGGTAACTCGCTAAGACGTTAGCAAGTCCTGCAAGTTGCAGGCGGGGGGGTAGGGGGCTAAATATTGGGCATTAGCATTGAAAGGTATATTAAAAATATGTATTTTAATTAATCAACTTGCTGTAAGGACACCCAAAATATATTCTATTTTATAAAATATATAAGAACTATATGTAG
>JAUZST010010786.1:0-12242 GCA_034779995.1 Parotocinclus haroldoi | reverse complement strand
CACACACACACACACACACACACACACACACACACACACACACACACACACACACACACACACACACACACGTATATCTATAGTGTTTTATAATATAGAACAGAATTGATTGCTCTGCTTTTTCCTCTCATTCTTTTTCTTTTTCTCATCTTGCCCTTTCCTTCATTCTTTTCTCCCTTGTCTTCTTTTCACCTTTTCCTTCTGGTCCTTTATTTATTTATTTATTTTTTACTGTTTTTTTTTTTTTGCCCTGTCCTTCCAACCCTCATTCTTCTCACCAGGTTTCTGTTTTCTTCATCCGTTTTCCTTTTTGTCCTTTTCTTCTTCAGTCTTTTTTTTTTTTTTCCTCTTTTTTTCTTCCTTTTTTTCTTCCTCTTTTTTTCTCCACTTTCTTCTTCCTTTCCTTATCCTCTCTCATTTGCTCTTATCTCTTCTTCCTATTTCTCCTTCTTTTGAACTCTTTTCTTGTCTCTTCTCTACTCTTCATCTTTGCCACCCTCATTTTATTTGTTCTTATTTCCCTTTTCTTGTTTCCTCTTTGCGGTATTTACTTATTCTCTTTTGTTTCTCTTCGCTTTCCTTCTTTACTACTTTTTTAAAATCCTAAAACGTTCTCGTTTCATCTTCTTTTTCAGCTTCTCAGCCCTCCTTTTTTAAATGATCTCTCCTCCTTTCTTTCCCGTTTTTTTTCCCACTCCCTTCCTCCTTTAGCCTTTAAACACCTTTATTATTTTCTGTTTCTTACGTCCCTTGTCCTGCCCTTCTTCCCGTTACCTCTCGTTGTTATTAGCTCTGATGCTCTTTCATTGTTTGCCTCTTCTCGTAATGCTCTCCTAACTTTTCTTTACTCCTGTTCGGTTCCTTCTCCTCTCTTCTTTCTCTCTGTCTTTTTTTTATATTATTTCTGACCTGATCTCCCCGTCACTGCCTTTTCTTCTTCGCTTCTTCGTTTGCTTCATTTGTCTTTTTTGTTTCCTTCGTCTTTGATCTTTTCTTGTCACTTTTCTCGTCTGCTCTCTTTATGTTTCTTTCCTTCTACTCTATCCGTTCTCCCTTTCTCTCCTTGACGTCTTTCATCAATGCATCTTTATGCTTAGCTTTTCTTTCATCATTTTAAATCTGATTTTTTTTTCGCTTAATTGTTTTCCACTCATTCCCTTCTTTTCTTCTTTTGATTCTTTCCTCTCCTCTGACCTTCTTTTCTTCGTTGTTTTCTCATCCATTCTCTTTTTGCCCTCTCACTTCTTTCCCTTCCTTTTTTGCTTTTGTGTTCTTTTTTTTTTTTTTTTACATCTTTCTCTCCTCCTTTTTTCTCCTCTTTTCTCATCCTCTCCTCTCCTCTCGTCTTTCTCTCCTGATTTCTCCTCCTTTATCTGATCAGCCGTCCGTCTTGGGCGGGGAGGACGGTAGGGGGGTGAACGGGCCATGAGAGAGCCATCAATCTTCATGGCATCGCTGCTCAACATGGCTTTAGTGAGCGTGTGTGTTCATGTTCCAAGGCTGAAGCTACACTACACACACACACACACACACACACACACACAGTATATATACAGTTGTGTTCGTGTAATGTCCAGATCAGTGTAGCTTTTCTTTCTCTCCGCGAGCCCTTATTAACGCTGCCGGTCAGCACTGTGACATCACTGCATGTTTCTCTGTGCTTCCGATTGGAGACGTTGCCTAGCAACAGCAGCCAAAGGTCTCCGTGCAAAAGTTTGGGCACCCCGGTCAAATTTAACGCCGCGTTTAGTCGATTCGTTGGGTTCAGACTTCAGTATGGCGACTTCCTGCTAACGGCTCCGCAAAAGTTTGCAGCCCGACGTTTCAGATCCAATCAGATTTTCTTTTAATTTCTTTTTTCTTTTCTTTTTTTTTTTAATTAAGTGCGTCACCCTCGACCTTTGAGCCAGCTCAGGAGCCGATCCTGCTGGATCCTGAGTGCCCAGGTTCGAGTCTTAGTTAAGGTCAGTCACTGTGTTTAAAAAAAAAAGCCAACGATAAACTGGCACCCTGACCAGGTGTACCTCAGCCTGTGCCCAGAGAATTCGGGGTTAGACTCCGGACCCTGAGCAGGACAAGGAGGGGAAAACAGGATGCTTGGCTTTGCCACACACACATACACACACACACACACACACACACACACACACACACACACACACACACACACACACACACACAGAGAGGAATATCAGTGAATTTCTAGTTAAGTAACTGATTCAAACAATGATTAGTATTATACAGTGCTAAAAAACGAAGGGAACAGTTAAACAGCACAATGTGTTCCCTTTATTAAGATTCACTGTGCTCGGCATGGTACAGTCCCATGTAGTGTGATCGCTAATCACGGCCGAGCACAGCAGCGGCTGCACTGGTAAAAATCTTTTTATGTGCGCATCACGTGAAGATAAAAACCAGTGCGTTGCGTAATCAGTGAATTTACTCTAAGGCTGCATCACACTGTGTCCGCTGCATTACAAAAGCGTTTGTGGAATACAGGTGTAGCTTTCTAAGGAGGATTGGGACTGCTTTACTTACTTGTCCAGAAAGTCTTTGTCCACTACTGCACAGATGTCCAGCAGGGGATTCCCCATCCCAAACAGAGCATTTGGACTGCATAAACAAAACAGAGAAAGTAAGAGAGCGTATGAGAGACAGAGACAGACAGAGACGGAAAGGATGGGCACGTATACAAGGTTGCATTCACTTGTCCGAGAATTAAAACTTCTGTTACTCATTAACTTCTTAGCCTTGCCGTTCCAGTACAGAACGTTTTAGTTAAAAAGTCTTTCCTGACCTTGTAATTGCTAGAAATTACGGATGGGCGATATGGCAAAGAAATGAGGCTACGTCACAACATTCGAAGGCATCTTCACAACACACGACACTTCTCTCGATACATGCGAATACGGCTTATTTTTAGACAGCATGCTGCCCAGGATATGGCCATAAACAGTTCTCATCAATACCGCACTAGTTAAGGACACGACAAAAGCTAGTACTCAAAACACATTTCCTTCTAATCGACAGTAAACTCTTAAACAAACCCTCGAGTGGGCAAAACCGCACACAACTAAGCTGAATTGTGATTAAAAGTTAGGAAAAAAGTGTGCTTTTCATGCGTGATTTACAGGTACAGATGAGGTTACTGATCACTGGCTGAAGTCGACCACGCTAACAAACGGCTGAATCTGTTTTTACAATCAAAGCACTGATTCCTTATATGATTTATATTTATTTATCCATGTCTCTGTTCTGTTCTTTAATCTGACGCTACCTGGCTAGCATGTAAATAAATACAGCAAATCAACATAATTAGGTGCCTTTTTAGAGCGTTAGAGCTGGGTTTCTGCTATTCAACTGAATGGAGGTATAGGAAAAATGCACACCGTGCTAAAGATGACCATAGAACACCCCCGGCACTATTACAGTTCTACAATTATTAAGCCAAACTCAAGCATCGGTTTAGTCCAGTCTGAAAGTGACACTGATGGTGGATCAGACGAGAACCAAAACAAACTGAACATGGCATAAAATGACTAAAGCTAAAGCTAAATAGGTCTAATATTGTAAGCGTGCGCTCGTATCTACACAACACAAACATTTATGTCAATACAATGTTTAAGAGCCGTGATGATAATTCACCACCCGCTCAAACTATTTGGGGTTTTATACGGCTAACTCTTGTGCACGGCAACAGATCATCATAGATCGGAGACATCAAAATGGATTTCAGATGTAAACATGGACATACACAAGAGATTTGCTCCCAATTTGGAATGTCCAGTTCCCCAGTCTCCTGCTGCTTGTACGACCCCCTGCTGAAGGACAAGGGTCATAGGTCAGAACTCAAGGCTGACAACTGTGTCTTTTTACTGGCAGGTGTTTTGTTCGCACAGTGAGAGCGAGCGGAAAAATAGCCTTAGCCCTTAATCTTGGCGGCACATCGGTTGGCCAATGGACCGCTGATGCAGGGACAGGGTTATTGTCCCAATCAGACATGGCCAACAGTTTCTTCAGTGCCCAGCTAGGTCAGAGGTACCCGAGAGACTCCATCACGAATCTCTGATGATGAATGGCCTTATTTATTTCTTCTTTTAGCGGATGCTTGTCTTCAGGAAAATGAAGACACAATCAGGAAGATGCATGAACTTGTCATTTCTGATACCAGTAAAACTTGCTTTCGTGCTTTCGTATAGGCTGTCAGACATCATGGCAGCCAAGGCACAAAGTTTTTATATATTTACACCTGTATAGATCTGCAAATGCAGTAAATCACGGGTAGAGGCAACCCTCAGTATCTAAGAGGGATTTGTTCCGGGACAGTATGTTGTACAAACAGTTGCGAAGTTCTGCAATTTGGGCATCCTGTCAGGCAGGGTTTAGTAACATCCCAATTGGTAAACATCAATGCTGCCAAATAGTTTTGCAGCAGCTAACGATCCTAGTGTTCTTCCTTTATTTTGTTTCACGACTAGCAGAAGGACTCTAGAACAGGAATACAGCTGCTTTAATGAAAGTATAACATCAACATGAAATACGCAGACATGTGAAAAGTAAAAAAATTATTGCCTGCATGTATGTCAAGTCAACACTTGGCTGCGCATTTGAAACTCCACATTCAATTATAATTATATTCACATTCTGAATTATTTTTCGGATGGTGACATGGTTTGTAGAAGTATTCTAGATTCCGCCCACATTCCAAAGAGATGTCATTTAGTGTTTCTAAAATTATCCAGTATGTGTGTGTGTGTGTGTGACTTTTCATACTCGCACAAGATGCAAGGCAGAAACCCTCCCTTTATAAGTAATTTTAAATATATATGTGATTATTTCTGCACAAACAGCTTTTCATGAAAGATTTTTTTGACATTTTTTGAAACGATACAGGTACGCGTCACACTCGCACAGGTATCCAACAGATCCTCTCTGAAAGCACAGCACGCTTGAACCTGGAAACAGATAAGCTACAGCATCAGAAGAACACATCAGATGCCACTCCTATCAGCCAATCAGCAAGAACTGGCAACCGAGTACACAATATGCCGGCGAGTGTATAGAATTTGTTTAGAAGTTTTGTAAGACGTTGTTTAGCTCCTTAAAGTGAGATCTCAACCTTAATAAGGACCGTTACTGATTCTTTTATTCTTTTTGGATTAAAAGAATCTACTAAAAGAATCTAATGAAAGACGAACTACTCCACAGAAATCGCAACCTACTTCAAAACAAGTGCCCCACTGTTATATTTATGATAGTGATGAATATTTTTCACTAGAGCAAAAACAAGAGGGCAGTATGCTTTGCATTAATGCTCAGACTGATCAGAGGTCTACACTCTAGAGCTCACATTAAAAGTACAGTTTATATCATTTCGAAGATAAAGAAAAGTTTCACCCTTATCTCCCCTCACACGTTTCACTCTAATGCTTCTGGGTATTTTCCATAGCAAGTATTCAAATGCAACTGCACTCTACTTCATAAATGTGTAGTGGGTTCTGTGTATCTTATCTCCGCATGCAGTGTGTGTGTGTTTGTGTGTGCGCACATGTGTATATGTGAGTGTGTATATATGTGCGAGTGAATATATATATATATATATGTGTGTGTGTGGGTGTGTGTATGTATGTATGTATGTATATGTGTGTATGTATGTGTATGAGTGAGTGTATGTGTGTATAGTTGTGTGTGCGCGAGTGTGTGTATGTGTGTGTATGTATGTATATGTGTGTGTGTGTGTGTGTGTGTGTGTGTGTGTGTGTGTGTGTGTGTGAGGTTTCAGGAGTTCAGGAGCACGTGTAGCACATGGCTTAGTGCTGACCAAAGCCGTTCTCATTCACACACCGTGACTGACTATGACATGCTGCTTTACTCATCATCGACGATGCAGCACAAGGCGGATATTAATCTTCCTTCAATCGAATCATTTCGACTAGTTTTAAGACTTAAAATCCTCCCCCGCCTCATTCCATCGCTTGGTTAAAACAACTGTCAGCGGAACATTAATCTGCGACTCATTCTGACTGCATGTAAATAACCCGCGCCATATTGGATTATGGGTTTAATCTCCCACCCTTTGATCCCGGTTGCTAGGTAACACTCACCTGGCTGTCGGCATGACTGCTGGATCTGGTTAGACCGTTTTAGAGCCGTCGAAACGCGTCCGATGTTGTAGCTCCCTGGATCACTCGCTCCCACACCGCCCCGCGACAGCAGCGACAGCCACGCGTGCACCGTACTGGCTCACTGTTTCGCCTCCGAAGTCAGGGAAACCACCGCGGCTGGTGATTGGCTCGAGCACCCTAAAGCGGGGGCCGAGGGGCGGGCATTGTGTCGGATTATGTTTGGTTAAAATAAGCGACCTTCTGTGCATTGGCTACAGGCTGCAATTCTGGAACATTCTCATGATGAAGATTAAAGTCTGACATCCTCTTGCAGAGTTGAGTTTGGAAAAAGGTATTGAGTTTCCGTATATCTGCTATATGATTAAACTAGACGCAACTTTAACAGTGTCATATGCATTTATACTTTGTACAGTTTCCTCCCACAGTCCAAAGACATGCGTGTTGGGTTAATTGGTGTCTCTAAATTGTCATTGACTTGTGTATGCACACACCCCAGCTGTGTAACTGGAAACAGCTGCATGCCGGTCCCAAGCCCGGATAAATGGGAAGGGGTGGAGAGAGCGATGGCAAAACTACTCCACTATCCTGCCGAAATACTTCATGGATCACATCGATGAAAGGCAGAAATGTGTGGAGATCCATGATCCATCAAGTGACCGAGAGTCGGCCGTGACTGTACGGTTAATCCAATCCAAAAAAATGCTTCAGAAGGAGGAGGTGACGTCCTGAGATTCTAAAAAGGCTTAACTAGTGTCAATCCTATTGTCTGGTCTCACCCATTTGATCCTGGTTCCATCTAAGGGAGCGTTTCCTTTTTCCGATGTCACGTCCTGTCGCTTAAGCCGTTTTACCGCAGCGCGTGCTCTTGAATGTACTCTAGAAATAAAAGGCACTAAATGAAAGTGAACGATTTCTCTGTGTGCAGGAGCAGTACGTCTTTATTCATCAGTGTGTCCTGCTCATGTGGAAGAAGAAAAAACAGCAGAGTCTCACCAGCGATGTCATCTATGAAAATGTTACCAAGTCCTAATGATACCCAGGACACACATATGCAAGTAAGAGAAAACTTTTACCCAGTTTCTGTCTCGTTCAGTGGGACACAGACCTGAAATGCAGGAAGAGAGGTTTATTAACAAATGTAACGAAGCTGACCAGACAAAACAAGAAACATCTCAGGTTCATCCTGCCTGTAATTACAGAAAGTAAGAAAAAGGACCTGTGAATGTCCTGTAATAACGTTGAACCTATACGTGGTTTGCGCTGCAGACCGACACCTCACCCTTTCTCCTTTGCTTCAGGCATTTCTTCTGTGCAAAAAGACCAACATAAACACCAAAAGAAACAACGGCTGCAGCTGAGGAGTTGAAGACACCACCCATTACCCCATTCTGTTGTTCCCATCGATGATGGAACTAAAACGTTTGCCTTAAGGAACCCACGAGAGCGTCCACAAGCCCAGACTACATCCACTACTGTGCTCTGAGCAGAGTAACGCAGCAGCTTCAGATATGCCCGAGTTGAAACACTGGCCTAACGAGGCACACCCGTTTTAACGTTAACATGTTCGGTCTGAATCTCAGGATCGTCCTGCAGGCCCCACTCCCACCGAGCAGAGGCCAGAGGAGGACCGTGTGATCGTCATGGCTTTTAGTGCGAACGAGCCCGTCTGTATGGAATAGCGTTAGTGTTCATTGCTGCAGCTCAGCCAGACTTCCTCTCCGTCACACTGCCACTCCCATCAGGGACAGTACAAGTGAAGTGTGTGCGTGTGTGCGTGCGTGCGTGCGTGCGTGCATGTTCTACTGCTGTACTACTTTCCGGACTATCGCTGGATGTTAAGAACGAGTATTTTCCGGGTGATAACGCTACTTGAAACTGTCTGGTTGTGTATGATTTGCACTGATTATCTGTAGTGTAACGCTACGCTATGCTGAATAGGTTACGTCACTGTGGATGACTGTACTGCGTCCTCACGTCGCTGCGTCTACCGTCCCGCCACTACCGCCCTGCTCGTTCTACAGGCTCTCCCAGAGGTCCGGCATCACAGGGTTATTGGACGGTTTAAGAACTGAAGGAAAGACGGATGCAAAACATTCTATTAAGAGGAAACCGAGGTCTGCGTTACCCAATCAGGAGCACACTTTAACTCGGGCAGGAAATGGTGAGGGAGGGCCAATCGTATAATGGTTATAATATTTTTACAATGGAAACGAATTCTAGAACAGAACCAGTGATACAAATCAATACGTCCGACACCTCAACTGGGAAGCCCCGATGCAGGCGTCTCTGAATGGGAATAAACCCCAGCAAGGAAGAGACTTCAGCCTGACGCTTGGAAAATCCCGTCTATTTATAGCCACCATCAAAAGGAACGAAGGCATTGGCCTTAGTTCTGCCTGTTCACTTCAGTTGGCAGTGGTCTAAAGCAATGGATTTGGGCAGAGCGAGCGCTGGCTAGGCACCACCCTGCCCCAAGGTCGCAGATCAGTATCTAATTGTTTCTCTGTGGAAGTCTCCGGGGGCTGATGGAGGCCTAGGCATAAGTCAGTTGTTTAAAATGCCTAATTAAATCACGTTTATTACAAAGTCAAAAGCAAGCTGGTGCTCCCGAGACTTGTGTAAGGAACCACGCTATGGACCTTTAAGCATGTTTAAAAATCTGCACCAGTACTACAGATGGAAAAAGAGAGGGACGGCTTTGGGCAGTGGCAGCAGTTTTGTAGCCATTCCACCAACCAGTCTGGGGTGGTGAAGCATGAACTTGGTCCTCAAACAGAGCCCTGTCCTCACCTGTGTTACTGAGCTTTGGACAGCTGTCTGTAATGGGGTTAGGTGTTTGTCAGTTCAGGATCCTTGGTTTAGAGTCACTGATCCAAAACGACAGGCGCCACTTGAGGTGGTTTAGGGCATCACGTCCCTCTGGAGGAACCGCAGTTGGCTTAGAAAGGGATTATTTGGTGGGACATAGAGCAGTGTGAGTTGATCTTTTGCCTGTTTCAACCGTATTTGTAGCGATCTGCAGTACTGTACACATTCTGAAGTTCTAGAGCACCATAAGGATAGATATCCCATTGTTTTAGCAATGTTATTATGATCGTATCTGGTATTTTGCAAGCTGAACAAGATCAGGCTACTGGGGCAAGTATTTAGTGTTTCCTCCCCTTACACTTGAGTAATAGCAGCATCTGGCAGATCCGTCGGGATGCCAAGTGAAGCCTTCTGGTTTAAGACGTTTGGTCAGGATTGGTCTTTTTTGGAAGGCTAGCAGCCAAGAAACCACTTGAGAAGTTTAACTGGGTGAAAAGGCTAAGAAAATGCTAACGCTCACAAAGATTTCAAACGATTACCGAGTGCCAAATCACATGAGAAATTTTAGGATCAACTCATGATCAGCATGTTATATACGGTCAATAAATCATAGCTTTAAAAACAAATCTGATGGTGGCCTAAGACTTATGCACAGGACTATACAACTGAGGATGGAGACAGTTCAAGCATATAAGCAAGGTTTAAGTTCCTTGAGTCCAACAGGGGTAGTTTGGTAATGCTTAACCTTTCTGATTAGCATTTCTAATCAGAAGGTCTAACAGATAAGATACCAGAGCCCTATTGAGATATGCAACTCCATTTCTCCTGCAATCACCAGCTTTTGGAGTGAGAATGAGAGATGAGAACTGTCATTATTCCCGTGATGCTGGACTTCTGAGACCCTGTACAGCAGAAGAGCAGAGCAGTTAAGCACAATGAAGTCTGTAAGCTGTGGAAACCGCCCGAGGCTCCAGACCGAATGTGCCCATGATCCTCTCACGTACATTCAAACTGACCGATAGCAACACTGAACAAGTCCAAGTCATGCTAAACTTCTCACGTTCTTGTTTAACACACGATTCACAGTTCAGGCTGGGGGAAAAAAAAAACGACTTGCAGGTCTGGGCTAAAACATCAAAATTTACTCAACTCAACTAAGATATGTGCAGCAAAACTCATTTAGAAAGAACCCTATGAATATACGAAGTCTACCAATCGTTTCTAAAGATCTGGCACCCTGTCGGTTCCCGCCTTGCCCCCGTTCTGCCGCCTAGTCCTCAGTGACCCTGAATTGGATTAAGTGGGTATAATAAGTCCGTAGTAATGCTTACTTTAAAAAAAAAAGAGAGACACCAAGTGAATATTAACAGATAAATAAAAAAATGCATATCAAACATTATTTTGTCCCATAAAAATAATCCCTGTAGACTAATGGTGCTCTATTTATAATATATGTATCAAATATTGATTATGAGACCATTTCAGACCAGCTGATCGAGCAGCTCAATACAACCCCCAGTAATCACGTACATCACGTACATGTTTATATCCTGTCCTTTTTTCCAGCCTGGACTGTGAATAGTTTATAAACATGATTTAAAAGGACATGAGACAGTTAGTAAGTCTGCTAATGTACAGATCATGACAAAGGGTTTGCTCCTCCTCCTGGCTGTACTCCATAAACTCTTCCTACCATGGCAAAGCTGGCGCATATGACGTTTGGTTCAGCGGTTAATGCTCATGTTTTAACACGTTAGCGATGCGAGCGTATTCAAAGCGGTACTGGTTAATGTGTGGATTTCTGTAGCAGTGCATTGGATTCATATCTGTATTTTAAGCTAAGCTTTGACACTCTGAAAGTCAATACTTTAGCACTGTATGTAGAGACTATTGTTTCAGCACCAGTATTGCACATAAACATTCACCGAGGTACGATATCTGTTAAAGAAGCTCTACGAATGGCGTCGTAACACAAAAGGTACGCAAATCACACAAAAGAGGGCGTTGCCAATATTAGGCCCGGAGGTGGCTCGAACGGGTTGGTGTACAAAGCCTTAATAAGAACCCACTTTGTTCTGTCCATGCTCAAAAATTGGACGCTTTCATATTCCACAGCCATCGGGTGTTTGTGATTGTAAATATCGCAGCTCTTTCTAAAAGTACCATGAGACTTATTGGACCTAGTGATGGTCTGAATAGTGCACCGTCAGACACCTGATCCATTGGATAACAAAAGTGTGATTCGGAGCAGAATGAGAGCAGATCGTGTCACTGTTTCATTTTGATTTAACATAGTGTGCGTCCAGTTCTGTGTCCGGTTCGTCTTTGGTGCCATTTTTGTGCAACGCGTCACTTAAACAAGAGGACAGATCCCCGGTGGTCCTCGCAGAGTTTTTATGTCTGTGATTATCAGAAACAATAAAGAACATGTTGGAATATTCCTTCCATAGTTCTACCTTATTGTGATTAATGCAGTGATCTGTGAGTTGAATCTTGAAGCACATGGGCTACAGCGGTAGAAGACCGCACTGGGACCCCATTTCTGTCAACTATGAACAGGCAATTGAGGCCCCAGTTCACAAGGGCCCACCAAAACGAAACAACATTGGAAGAAGGGGGAGGGGACGTTGCCTGGTGTGTCGAGTCTCGATTTCTACTGAGACATAAAGATGGTCGGGTCAGAATTTGGTGGAAACGTGGAAGCCTGGATCCATCTTGCTTTCTGTGCGGTTCAGGCTGTGTAATGGTGGTGGTGTTTTACTACTTGGCAAATTTTGGGCCCTTAATACCAGTTGTGCATCGTTTCAATATACACACCTGAGTACTGTTGCTGACCTTGTGCGCCCCTTTAAGAGCAGCAGGAGAGCACACCATGCCACGAAGCTCAGATCATCTCAAACTGGATTTGTAAACATGGCAATGAGTTCACTGTAACTCAAATGATCTCCAGATCTACCCGATGCATAGCCCCTTGAGGTTTACCAGATCTCAGTCCAATAGATCACCTCGGGGATGTGGTCAAACAGGAGATTCATATCCTGGATGTGCAGCTGACAAATCTGCATTAACCCTGTAATTAAATCATAATTCTATAGTTTAAACTGCTCATTTCTAACTTACTCACCATGCTGTTGTGCTTTCTCTGTGTCCTCCGTTTTCTCCTATCTTATGGAACACTATATTTCCAAAAGTATTTGCTCACTTGCCTTGACCGACATATGAGATTAAGTGGCACCCCATTCCTAATCCATAGCATTCAATATGACGTTGGTCCACCCTTTGCAGCTAGAACAGCTTCAACTCTTCTGG
>JAUZST010010785.1:0-12242 GCA_034779995.1 Parotocinclus haroldoi | reverse complement strand
TATATATATTGTACCCAAAGCTTTCAAACTTGGATTCTCTTTTAAAAACTTCCAAAAAGATCATTCCAATTCTTTGGATTGTAGAAATGCCAGCCTGGCATCCCGAGAAAGCCTCCATATGCTTCTATACTGGTCACAAAAATAAGGGGATATTTCATTCATAATATGCCTAATTTTTGTGAGCAGTATATAAGAGGAGGTCACACTAAATACTTGCCACAGTGACCTATTGTAACGTTTTCTGATTTTTAACACTGCGTACACATTTTGGTATTTTATGGTTGTAAATCAAATAAAGAGATTGAGTGCTAATTACATAGTCTTTACACTACTGATAAAACACTGCTATATCTAGGAAATATCTAACAGTGACCAAACATGTTTGCACAGTATTATAGCTTTTAACATATTCATACTTTGAGAGGATTTATTTATGCTGTACAACCCGGACCACCCTGGAACACTTATCTCAATTGCCTCTCTCTTTCCCTCTCTCTAACACACACACACACACACACACGCACACACGCCACATATTTCAAACAGGCTGATAGAGTGTGATTTGTATATCTATTAATGAGGTTGTGTGGGGCAAGTGGAGCACAGCCTTACAGTACATACTTTGCTCTGTTTTTCCCAGATGTGCTGCCATTGTTTCATCTTCGCTCACCACTTTAATCAAACTTCACAGAGTGCAGCCACAGCCTGGCCAGTGAAGTGTTGCAAAATATAAAGCATCAAAAAGAAGGGGGCGGGTGGACAAATTGGAACCACACAAGATTCCTTTAAACATTTTTTTTGTAATTGGTTGGCAGAATAATTATAAGCCATCTGATTTACGCTCTTCTTTGAGACTTATGAGAAGGAAGCATACAGAGGATGATCCTTCTTTCTCTCATTTTTTCCAGTATTGATGATTTACGGTCTTGTCTATTCAGTTGTTTATCACACACATGAAGGTATTTTTGTCTGCACAGGTAGGACCACGGTGCAAACCCACCCTGTGTGTCTCTATCTGATACGCCCCAAATGTGGCTTGCTATAACTGTAGAACCAGTGGTAAGCCTCTAAGTCTAGAGACGCAACACTTATGCTTGTACGTTATGAGGTACAATTGATTCTTATTAATTGGTTATGTATAGTTATGTAGTTAATGTACATTGGTTCCTGCCTTGCACTGCTCTGGTGGTTAGGCACTAAGTCCACGGAACTCCATTGGATTAAGCACTTAAGATTAATATTAAAACAGATGAATGAATACATGTAAATTAATTAGTAGAACTATAGGAAGAAGACAATGTGGTCGGAAAAATTGTGTCTGACAAATTATCCTACTTGGTTACACCTGTGGTTCTCAGTGTACTGCTATTGCAGGATAGGAGGCGGGATATGAATTAAGTGTTGATGCATTTTGTATATCAGTACATGCTAAGTGTTGCCTTGCCTGATTTCATTTAGAAAGGCTTACTTTTATTCATACAATTTGGTTCAGTAAGAACTCAACCTCTCAACCAAAGACCACATGTAACCACACCAGCCCAGGACCTCCAAAGCCAGCATATTCACCTCCAAAAAAAGCACAGCCCCATGTTGCAAGGATCTGTACACAATTCCTGGAAGCTAAAAAGTCACGGTTTTTGCATGGGCAGCATACTCAACGGATATGTCAGCCATTGAGCATGTTTCCGATCTGTATATACGACAAAGTCTTCCAGTCCCTTTCAATATTCAGAAACTTCGCACAGCCATTAAAGGGGAGTGAGCCAACATTCCACAGGCCAGAATCAATAACCTGATCAACTCTATGCGAAGGAGATGTGTTGCACTATACTGCAGGAAGCAAGTGATGGTCATACCAATTACCAGATACCGACTGGTTTTCTGACTCCCAGGACCCCCCAATACAGAACAATAATCTGCACATCTTAGAGTGGCCTTTTATTGTGGCTAGCCAAGGTACACATGTGCAATAATTATGATGTCTAATCAGCATCTTGATAAACCAAACCTTTGAGGTGGATTATCTCGGCAAAGGGCAAGTGCTCACTAACATAGATTTAGACAACAATATTTTGTGAACAATATTTGAGAGTAAAAGGCCTTATGGCCTCATATCAGCTCATGAAAAATGAAAGCAAAAACAAAAGTGTTGTGTTTATATTCTTGTTCAGTAACTTCCAGAGGAATTAAGGAAACAAAAGACCTATACTGTCATAGTCAAATGTTTTGAGAATAGCACAAATGTTTGCTGTCTGAACCATTTCATGTCATATTTTTATGGTATAATTAAGTACGATTCTAAGCATTCCATACATAAAAAAGAAAACACCTTTAATTGACAAATACATCTTTAAGACTTCTGTAATATACCTTGTCATTTTGGATTTCAGCTTCTGGGTAAAATCTTAAATGACGGCAACCCATTAATACCTAATCAGTGCTTGACGTTGATTACAGTTTCTGGGTTTTTGTTTTTTTCACCCTCTTTTTGAGGATTGACCACAGGATCTCAATGGGACTGAGATCTGGGGAGTTTCTGGGGAGGTCCATGGACCCAACATTTCAATGTTTTGTTGACAGAGCCATGTGGTTATCACTTTTGTGTTTTAACATGGTGCTCGACCATGCTGGAAAAAGCACCTCTAAATTGCTCCTGGATCATTGGGAGTACTTGTTCATGGATGTGTTAGTACCATTCTTTAATGGCAGTGTTCTTATGCAAAATGTAGTGAAGCAACACCGTCCTGGTATTGTCATGCTGGCCTCAGGATGTTTCACTGGACTTCAGGGGAAAGAAGCTGCATCAGAGAAAATAACCACAGTCCTCTGCAGTCCAGTTCCTATACTTCCTGTACAACCCCAATTTTAATAAAATTGGGACGTTGTGTAAAACAAATAAAACCAGAATACGATGATTTTCAAATCCTTTTCAACCCATATTTGGTTGAATATACTACAAAGACAAGATATTAATTGTTCAAACAGATGAACTTTATTGTTTTTTGTAAATATTCACTCATTTGGAATTTGATGTCTCCAACATGTTCCAAAAAAGTTGTAACAGCATTTCTCATCATACAATTCAAGGAATTCAATTAATTTAGGAATTTCATCATCTACAGTCCATAATACCATCAAAAGATTCATGAAATCTGGAGAAACCTCTGCAAATAAGTGACAAGAACTGACTTCATTCTGTAATGGCTCCACATGGGTTCAAAAACACTTCAGAAAGTTTGTCACTCCATCTGGCAAGTTAAAATTATGAGCCAGAGCTCAACTGAGATGGACTCAACTGACAAAGTGGAAAAGTGTCCTGTGGTCTGACGAGCTAAACATTTCAAATTGTTTTTGGACGGCTTTGCAATTAATTGCAATTTATATGATCACTCTTCACAATCTAGATTTAATACAAATTGCCACCATAAAACTTGATGCAACAACTTTTGTGAAAACCAAAAACCATTCTCAAAACATTTGGCTTCAACTGTTACACTTCAAGTAACTGACATGTACAGTGGTGCTTGAAAGTTTCTTAACCCTTTAAAAGGTTCTATATTATTTCATAAATATATCTTATACGTTGTTTTTTACACTTAACAGTAGATGAATACAACCCAAATAAACAATAGATACAAATATTATAAATGGTCGGTAATTTATTAATGAAAACAATTGAATGTTACTCATTTATGTATGGAAAAATGTATGTAAACCTCTAGAATTAGCAGTTAATTTGAAAGTTAATTTAGAGTCATGTTTTCAATCAATGTGATAACAATCAGGTTTGAGTGAGCACTCTACTGTTTTTAAAAATCAGGGCTCCATCAGTCTTCATTAGACATGGTTGTGAAATTGTATAATAAAGATTTCTTATAGGTTGTGAAGCTGCTGAGGGTGCTCATAAGGCTAAAAAAGTTACAGAACCATCTCTAAAGATTTTGAATCCAACATTTCCACAGTCAGGCAGAAAGTGTACAAACTGAGGAAATGCTAGGTTATTGTTATTTTGTCAAAAAACAAAGATAACGCCATGAACAAGTAACTTTAAAGTAACTAAAGATCCCTCTTACATTGACTAAGGTTAATGTTCAACAATAATGAACAACAAAGGTGTGGATAACAGGGTTTCAAGGAGAAAGCCACTTCTCTCCAACATTGTTGCTCATCACAAGACAAATGGACAATCCAGAAGGGTTTAAAGAATATTCAAGAATAAATCCAAAATATCATGTATTACTTTAGATTGAATAAGAAGTGCAACATCTAGAGAAAGAAGCACATGACATCAAGTATAATAACCATATCCTATCCCTTATGATACCAACAGTGTGTTTTGCTGTTTCTGGTTCAACGACAGTTTGCCATAATTGCTGGAATAATTCATTATGATTTATTATTATTTTTGTATTTAAAGAAAATTGTCAGTACATCTGCTGGTGAATTGAATATCAAGAGAAGGGGCTCGAGAAGGGGCAGCAAGACGGCGACCCTAAGTGCACAAGCCATTCTACCAAAACATGTTTAAAAGAAGACTAAAGTTATTGTTTTGGAATGGCCAAGTCAAACTCCTGATCTTAATTCAACAGAAATGTTGTGGAAGCGGTTAAGATAAGGAAAGCCAACAACTTCCAAGAGTTGAAGCAGTTCTCTATAGAGGAATGAGCTAAAATTTCTCCAAGCTGATGTGCAAGAGTAATCGACAGTTGCCAGAAACATTGCTCAATGAGCTTGCTGCACAAGGAGGTCACACCAGATAGTGAAAGTAAAGAATCACATACTCCCATGACCATGTTTAAGCAGATAAGCACATAAAAATTAAGAAATAAATAGATATACATATAATACATCAGACTAATTTGTTTAACTGGGTTATTTCCATCTACTTTTAGATCTAATCTAAAACTAATGTTCTGAAACTCTAGATGTTTTTCACTGAATTACAATTTTTTTCATAAACTTACAGGCATCACTATATGAATGAATTTACCAATTAAAACGTATATCCACAAATTTGACGTTATATCATTAATGACAGCGACAAGATGAAATGGTCAGTGGACCACAGTGGAATCTAGATTAAATTTCAATACTGCCAGACTGCTACTCCCACAAATACTATATGTATGAATTCTTATGTTTAATGTCTATCAGGTATGCAAAACTGCAAGCTTACATTTTCTAGCATTACCATGTTATCTAGCCAATCCAATCCACACACAGGCTAACAGTAAATAGTGACTAGAAATATTTCTATGAAATTTATTACAACACATCTAGACTGGTCTATTCCAGCAACCACAAACCAATATCATCCAACTGCAACTTAGTATAACATAAATAATCTTCTAAGGACTCTATTCAAGCCAATATTCAAAACATCTTCTACACAACCAATTTGACCTGAAATATCCAGTAAACAGTCATCCTGTCCAAGTTAGAATGAGTTTTGGTTCACATGGATAATGAACAGACCTATCTTAGCTTAACCTCAGAAAAGCTCAATTTAGTCCAACTTCTTCAGGCGATATAAAGCAGATATTGTGGTGCTGGCAAGAGAAGAGCTTTTTGGCGGGAGGGGATAAACACACTTTCAATATGAGCGGGGACCGACCTTGTACTTCACATACAACACACATATAGTGATACACACATGCACATACGCAGAGTTACAGATTATTCAATTATGTTAATAACAGGTAATCAAATCATACCTGATCCACAGCTAAAACAAAGTTGACGCATAAGACAGATCAGTAACAGCAAAAGCACTCCCAAACCATGACAATTAACTGTGTTTTGCTATGTGACTTCATTTCAGTCTTATACTTTGTATTTTATAATAGAAATACTTGAAAGTTGTCAAGTTGAATAAGATTTGACAAATGTGTCATGCATGGCCATGGTCAAGAAAAAAAACCAGAGGTGGACATAGGTATAAGAGGTGAAGATTTATTTACAGTGTGAGACAAAGTGAGGGATAAAACAAGGCAGTACAAACCAAGAGTAAAACATCAGGCAAAACAAAACAAAGCAGGGCAACTCAGAACACACTCAGAAGTGAGATGTTACACAAAAGGACAGATGCTGAGTAGCCACAACCAAGCCTGCGCACAGCACAAGGCAAATCGCTAAAACAGTGTAATGAGGGAAGAAATCATTCAAGGCTACAAAGCAAACATGATATTGCACAAACACTAAAATATAATTGACAAAGAGTAGACCAAGATTAAACATGCAACAGCAAAAAAAGAACAAAAATAAAAGGAGCATAAAGCAGTTGGCACTCTGGAGCAATCACACAGGAGCAGTGACACAGGGATGGGAGGAAAAATGGGTGTTTATATAGAATATGGAAGCCAACCTCAATTAGGCAGCAGGCTGTGGAAGGTGAAAAGGATCAGAGAGGAACTATGCACAATGATGTGCGTCTGAAACAAACAAGCAACATGCTGAGGAAATACCCTCATGATGCTGTGGAAAAATATATTCTATTCTCTTCCATTATATTCTATAATATATAACACAAGACTGCATTTGAAATACTTCCAAATGCTAATTTTAAAGGTCAACATTTCATCTGTGCTTTTTGAAAGTCCATACAGAACATGGTCCATTTGACTGACTTAGTTCTGCAATCTCTCAAAAAATGAAAAATAAAATAAATAAGTATTTAGACCTATGAAGACCATGGAATATTTAAACTCAAAACATTATGGCATAGCTGAGGTAATAATCTTAAGATACACCTCTGTTGAGAGACAACTTTATGATGATTTTCTTTTAATTAATTATTTGGCCAACTTAGTCCTTGTTACAGTGATGGAGAGCAGGTGCAAAAACTTTACCCCTGTCTGAAATTGCTACATACTGACTAGTTCCATTGTTCCACTAGATTTCATTGTATTGTTTGGCAAAAATCAGTTTGAAAATCAGTGGCTGGCTTGACAAAGCTGAACAACTTAGTGGTTGCTAAAATAGGAGAAGCACATAAAATCATGAACACTTCTGCCATAACAGTATGCTTCTTATATCCCTTTAGTGGGAAACTCAGGTTTTTATTTGTTTTTAGAATAACACATCTTATTTTATCCTTGTCAATTGGAAATATATTGTAAAACTTACACATATTGGGAAATTCCCAATGTACCGATCAAGAGCTGCTAATGAGGTTCCACCCCTGTAAAAGGCCAACCCATCAACATAAGAAAAGCCATCTGTCTTTTAAAAAAAAGCAAAATGTATCTGTACATACTTCCTTTACTGCCAATGAAGCTTTTGCTCTTTTGCTCTTGCTTTGGCATGGCTCAAATTGATGCGTTAAAAGCTGTTTATTCAACGAGTGATTATCGTTCACCTAGTCATCATCTTCATCTTTTTAACAGTCAAGTGATCGTGCTATAGTAAGCCAAATATATACTTGCTTCACTGAGTGTTTATTAGTTATGTGATGGATGCTTAAAATGAGATTTTACAAGCAAGCTGTGCTGTTTACCGGAAGGATTTTAAGTCTAATGAACACACAACCTCACCACATATGCTTAGTGAAAGGTGAAACGTTTCTGAAACAGTTGAATTGTTAAAGGAAAGTGATTAAGTTCAAAGGTTTGTTTTTGGCAGTGATGCAATTTATGAATGTTATTTAATTACCTGGGTTAACCACAGTCTGGAAAACAGAGACCTGCAGCATATGAACCATATCATACACTGTATTACATTTTGAATCATGTTTGACCCAGGACTTCTTCGGTCCAAGGCATGATCTCAGAATTAATGATTACAACTTAACACTATATATTTTTTACTAATGCATGCTTTAATAGAAGTTAAATAGATCCACTATACTTTCAGAGATGAAGAAACATAAGTACATGGATTGATACCGTGCATTGTGTTTTGCATTGGCCCAAAGGTTTAAAATTTGAGTAAACCTTACTTAACATTCCTTCTAATTTAAATGCACATAAATCTGGTTTATAAATGCTGGTGGGAGAGAACTGATGTATATCTCTGTGATAGGGGCATGGCGTCTGTAACTGAAAGTTTATACTCCTTATAAAATGGACTTTGATGATAAACCACCCACATCCCCTTCTGACAGCACTCTTTGGAGAGTAAGAACAACAAAGTGCACAGGTGTGTGACTGCAAAAAAACATCACCATACTTGAGAGAGGGATTCTAAACATGTGCGTGCACACACACACTGAAACTTTAAGACTATAAAATAGGAGTGCTTTACTAGACAATCACACTTAACCCATAGCCCTTTCGACTGAGAGCTGCAAAAAAGAATAGGGAAGATGAGCCAGTAACAGTAACACAGCAATCTGACACAAATTATTGCATGTATATTCACCTCTGACTAAAGTTCAACAAACTACATGTCTAAGCTCAGCTAGAAACCTGCTTTCTATCACTCACTGTGGATGTATGCATGTAAAAGTGCGGACACACACTCAAGCATTTATGCCCATGGCTTTAAAAGGGCTGCTGAGACCAACTAGAATATATGACCACACATTTAGAAAGCGATTTCACAAGAGTCCATAAAAGCCACACATATACTACAGGCTGGCCACGAATGTTATGTGTGAAGACCTACACTTACATTGTGCAGCAAATAAAGAAATGCCCAGACACATTTATAGACAGAGCAGTAAATGCTACAATCCCAGTCATAAACTGTTAGAGCTATTTTTATTTATTATTAAATGATTATGTATTACTAAATGTTGTAAGAATAATAAATTCAGTGCTCATACTGTGCCACGGAAGAAAATGAAGAAGGTGAAATCTTGTGTTACTGCTCAAAATAGTATTCCTAATATATTTCTATATTTAATTTATTATAATAAAATTGCTAAGGAGGCCAAAAAAAATCTAAATACAATACAAGTATAATCAAAAAAAAAATAATTACTACTAGATGATTGTTTTTTCAGCCAGTTACAAATTAAAAAAAAATATGTGAGGTTGTTCACTAAATATCATCTGTGAAGTTGTCATTTGTGATTCGTACATTATTTTAGTTAGGGTAGTTGTGTACATTTTTACTGCCTTAAGAAACAAAAACATGACAACTTGTTCTCTATACACAAAGATACATATTTCTGTTCTATGTTGACTAAAGCACTTAAATACTACATTTAAAAAACAGCTTAATCCAAAGTTGTTTCTAGTAATAATTGTTATTGAGTGTAGCCTATATTTTCAAAAGGTAAAGCATACCATTTTTACCCCCACGTATCCTGTTCAGGGTCATAGGGGAGTATCTGGAGTTCACTGGGTGCAGGCTTATGCATACCCTGGACAGGGCTCAAATCCACCCCAAGATTCTGTAAACATACCACTCAACATTTATATAGCAGGCCTACCCAGGATCTGAATCCAGGCCCTCGGGAAATGCTAGATCTGTCTACTGAACCACCGGAACTGTTGTATACTGTACACTCAGTTAAGTTTAATTTATTTATATAATGTATATAGCAACAGGAGACAATGCCAATTAGCAGTGTTACAGCAGAACCTAGACCAGAGGTTAGCAGCCAGAGGGGACAGTGACAAGGACTTGTGAGAAGTAGAAAAAGTAGAGAGGGTTCAGGTGTAGAATCCACTCTTGTTTAGGTAAGACTTGGGTGTGTGCTTCTGAGTATGGTGAATATAAAGATGATGCAATAGTAATAGTATTTGACAGTATATGTGCTAGTCAATTCTTGTTTTAAAGCTCAAACAATTTGTCTTTCATTTAAAAACTTTAAAACAAGCTTTTGGAAATGCTATACAATTAAGCACTATTTACTGATTCTCCACTCTGATCTGAACAAATTGTTGAAGATATGATATAAACCGCTGATATGAACTCTCAAACACCTTTATTCTGCAGATGTGTGTGCGTGCATGTGCATGTGTGTGTGCGTGTGTGTGTTTCTAATCAATTTCCACCATCCAAACCAGATTAAGCTAATCTTAGCCTTTGGGCACACACACTTAACCAGATTACCTTGATTTCATATTGTACAGGCCTTGGGGAGGTCAAGCGGATGCAGGCCTGTGGGACGGACTTTTGGCTGCACTTGACAAAGCTCTTCCACTGGCTGTAAATGTGCGAACGGAGCTGTGGCCCGCGGCCATGCTGAGCTGCGGTCTTTCTTGCCACATGTGTTCTTTGTTGTTTTAAGAATGCACCAGTTCATCGGTTGTGATGGCCCTGGTTTTAATGATGAGGTTCAGAAAGAATTTTTGAAGAGAGGCTCCTTTACTAAAAGCTTGTCTAGCAATTATATAGTGTTTAGTTAATGTTTTTAATATAATATTCTTAATTTGTCGATATACAGTTTCTGTGATCTGTCTTTTAGTGTGATGTGTAAAAAGGTTATAAAATATGTGTTTCTGACTGAAAATATGAATATAATAAAAATATGAATAGAATAAAAATACGAATAGAATAATATGAAGAGAATAGCTTTAAATTCCAAAGGATTTACAAATATATTAGATAACTATTGTTGCTAGGAACTACCCAAATGAACTCAAACATAAGTGTGTTGAATGTCATGCAGACAATGATTACAAGACATGTACATACCAAAAAAAATGCACACATCAAATTGCGTACACACAGAAAAAAGTACATACAAAAAGTACACACACGCACACGCACGCACACACACGCACACTTTGGAACATGTTAATATTAAGCACACCACATATAAATATTATTATAAACATGTTTCAAATAGTGTCCCTCACTGTAAATCTATCCTTTGCAGGCATGTGTTTAGCTTGTTTGTTTAGCATAAGTATGAAATATGGACTGGAATAGGAAAAAGGAGGAAAGTTTTAAACCTATTTAGTTTGTGCTCTAAAAATCAACCACATCATTTCGCTTTAGTGTCTTGACCCTGGACGGCAATAGAAATGTTATGCCGAGTTAATAAAAGCTTGTTGGGTTTATTATATGATATCAGCAGAGGTGTTGTGTTTTAAAATGGGAAGTCGTGTGTGCTGCCAGGGGAAATGTTTGTGGCTAAGCGTATACTATTACAACGAGAATGGGCCTGAAATCACAGAGCACAAAACACTTGGATAAACAGATTCCAATTTCATTCTAAATAGACTGCTAATTCCTTTAAATGGAGGTGTGCCGATGATTTCCAGATCTCAGTGTCAAACACATACAGACGAGCTTACTCACACTTGCACACAAATAAAATGTTTTAGGCAAGATGTGATACAGACAGTCACATTTCATCTTAGGCATGCAGTTATGTTGTGGAAATTACTATTAAGTCCTAACCTCAGAATGTGTATAAATTTGCTTTGTGAGATGAAGCACTGATTTACGCGCCATGTTTCTGATTACACCTACTTGATGCAGTCCTCACAGTCTATGTTCCCTGTGGTTTCCTTAATGGTTCGCTCTGAGATGAAGGCTGGATATTCTGTATCGCAAGGAACCAACATTCGATGTTCTCTCTGTGCTAAAAGTAGATAAAAAAGAAAAAGAAAGTTAAGCACAGACAGACAGACAAACACACAGATAGACTTAATTTATATTTACATGTCAGTAAATTCATCATGCAGAAATGTACAATGCCTAAAGTACACAGTACAGTAGAACATCTACTGGCTAGAGGAAATTAAAAAAGTATGTTTGTTTAGTTCTGACGCCACCTAGTGTTTTTGTATGCCACATTCAAATGTGTTTGCAATGGCCTACTTAACCTCACTTTTGAATGAAAATCCTACAAATTCACATAAATGCCAAGTAATACCACGCATGTGAGTTATACTACATACCGCCTGTGAACATGAAAACACATAATGAAATAATTAAGCCTAAATTAATAGTTAAAGTTGTAAAAGAATCTTTATCACCTCTAAGTGTATCCAAACAACCCCATAACATATTTACTGTCTGTAACCTTCTGAAAAATAAGCCTTTTAAAGCCTGCTCAAATACTTAAATACTTTATATAAAATGCCTTGGGAGCAAAGCCCATATAAGAAGTTGAAATGTCAGTTTTTATTTCTTGTTGGCTCCTTGTATCATTGCCATGCTTTGACCTAAAAATTCACGATGCTGACAGAATTGGCTCATATTAACATTTAAATGAAATACAGGAGACTGTGGATAGCATTTACAAAAGTGTCTAAGCCACAATGCTTTTTTTCTTACCCAGTTCAAATCCTGCAACAATCAAGTGCCGGTATATATATATATATATACAGCCATACATA
>JAUZST010010784.1:0-12243 GCA_034779995.1 Parotocinclus haroldoi | reverse complement strand
AGCATGCAAAGTAATAATACTGTAAAAAACAAGTTCTTACTAAATTCCAGTCAACGTTTGAAGAACTTATCCAGTATAATCTGATACCTTCTCTTGACGGACTGCACTTGAACAAAATCAAGAAAGTGGTGGGCGTCGTCACCTCCCGCTGGTTTTGTTCTTGTCAACACAACTTTTCGGATTTCCTGACCTTTGATTAAAGCATAAATTCTCCCGGGGATCCCCAAAATCCTCCCATATCCTGCTGACCTGTGGCTTTTTTTTCTTATTGGCTCTCTCATTCTTTGGTCTGATTAAGCGGAATTTTGGTCCAAATAAGTGAATAACATTACAGGTATATAATAGGATTTGTTTCGGTACTTTAGGTTTCGGTCCTAATAAGTGGCTGGTCCGATTAACCGGTGGGCCAATTAACCGGATTTTATTTGTATTTGGAAGGATTTTCTAACAGCCTACAGTACAGATGAAATCTCTTCTAGACATGTTCTATTCCAAACTATAATTTAAACTATAAACTTGATAATATTGTTCATGGTTTATCGATTAATCAGAAATTGGTTCTCTCTAGCCAAAAGGCTGTGTCTTGGTTAGGTGGTAATGTGCCCCTTGCATTCCCAGTGAAACATGGAATCTTACACCGTCTGGAATGCATTAGTGAGATTCCTCCATTCTGGGGCCTGCTTGTGCTCTCAGGAGAAAGAGGGTAGAAAAAGGAGATTTATTAGAGAACATAATGAAATGCCTAAAATGCTTTTGATGCTGCTTGGTCTTGGTGACTGAAGTTCTGTAGACAGATATGTACCAGTCTTAACTGGAGAACTGTGGACTGTAGGATTCTGTCCAGTAGAGGGCACTGATCTGCTAAAAGGGATATTCGAGTTGACCTTGGCTTGGACTTTGTGTGTGTGTGTGTGTGCGTGCGTGCGTGTGTGTGGGAACAGGTGGAATGGCATGTGTGAGCCAAGTTGGGAAAAGCTCTTACATTCTTTACATTATTTTCCTTTTTTTAAAGATGGTAACAATGTATATGTAGTGAGGTTTCAAACTTTTCTTTTTGTTCGTATTGTTACACATTCAATGTGCTCTGTATCCAGATCACGTTCATGACCTGAACTGCACTCTCAGGTTAATTTCTGCTTGTACACAATGAATGTTTAGTGTACAATACTAATTTAGGGTGGCACCGTGGTGCAGCGGTTCCCAGATTTAAGTCTTAACCCCTCCCACGCACACAAGCTTGCATGGAGAACGAGCGCATGTAAACAGTTTTAATTGTAAAGTTGGACGGTGTTAGTCTTTTCCTGTCATGAAAGTGAATTCTGTTGCAATTTATCGCGCCATATATTTTTAATTACAGTGTCTTATCTTGCATCTTATCTGTCATTCATTATCTTGGGGTCAGAGTCTATCAAACAGATCGGGAGTTTATGGCAGTTCAGACCATAACATGAAAGAAGCTTTTATTTAAGTGTTTGGGTTTGTTTGAAACTCATTTGCTAGGACCAGGAATCTTCATGGAGCAAATTCATTTATTTCATACCACATCAGTATCGGTGATAGGAGCAAGTTTATTACAGTACTAGTCAGAACCTTTCACACTGGGGAAATTTGGAGAGACCAGTTAACCTAATTCATATGTTTGGAATTTGAGGAATCTGGAAAAAACAACACTCTCCAATGCGAAGAACATGCAAAGTTCATACAGGACCTGTTCAGAATTGAAGCGGGGATCTCTAGAGCTGTGGAGCCATCACACTATCACCAGCCTCAGTATGCTGGTAAACATAAATCCATAAACCATATGGCCAAAAGTGTAGTAAGAGCAAGATCGGAAGATCATATTGGCTTGTCAACATCTCATTCTCAAAGCATGTGCATAAACTTAGCCAGATCTCTCTCTAGAAAATTTGTTTCCACTGCCCCTGCCTCCATTGGTAGCATGTTTTACAGCCCTGCAGCCAATGCTTGGCATTGCACATGGGCTACCATGCAGCTGTTTGGCCATGAATGTCTAATTTATAAATAAACCTGGCACTTATAAACCTGTAGTGCTGGTGTTGCTTCCAGTAGCAGTTTGGGACTCAGTAGTGGGTGAACATGTTGGGCGCTTGTTGGGTTAGCTTTTAAAGTATTTAGCAGATGTCCCTAACGACTTACACAAGTTCTTTGTAGTATTTTTAGTAGACCTTACCTCATAACTGTACAGTATAGTATGAGCTGGAACCCAAGAACACAAACAGTCATATTTTTAGATATTGTCTTTGATGTCCTTAGTTTGTAGACAGGAAGTGTCTGAGCCATTTGGACATGTTTCTAGTTCTTTCCACCACCTGGGTGCCAGTACAGAAAAGAGTCTCCATGCATGTCATCCTGAAATTTTGTTCTGCTGCATGCTGAACGAGTCTGACTCCATTCATGGGAGGATCAGCTAGAATTGCATTGCAGTAAGATTTGATAAAACAAGAGACTGGACAAGTACCTGAGTGAAGGGTCAAATTCTTTTGATGTTATAGAAGAGATACCAGCGAGAATGGCTCAGTTTGGCAATATGAGCAGAGAAACACAGCTGGTTAAAAGATTACTCTAAGATTCTCATTTCTGAGTGGTTGTAATAGAGACAAAATCTTGACGAGGTATCCCTTCCCTTGGAATGTAAAGCAGCTCAGTTTTGCTACGCTATAGCTTCCAGTGATTTGCAGATTCATCAGCGTAACAGTGATTGCAGAAGCCATGAGGTTATGAAAAGGTCCTAGACCAGAGCCTTGCAATCCCCATTGCAAGAGCATGTGGCAAGAGCAGAAGCGGAGTCTCTCCATGTCACAACTGGTGCAGCTCCTTCCGACTGAGCACTTAACCAGAGCAGGACTGACTGGTCAGGAAGGACCTTCTTATGATGCTTTCACACCGGACGCCACTACTATATTTAGCACCACCCTTGCTTGTCAGTATCGGGTGTTTCTAAAAATGCCAACGTCACCAATTGCAAGAGTCTGTTCAGCTACCTTTAGCATGATGGGAACTATTTCGGGAGTGTTTTCCAGGCGGAACCATTCAGTTTGGCTTCTACTAAATCTGTGTAGGGAGCGCTGTAATGGCAGTTGAGTTAGTAATTTAGGTAATTGCAGTTACGGTGCTGTCAAGTGCATTTGGCACAGTTTCTGATCAGTGCGTTCATCAGGCTTTCTGGAAGGCTTCCGTGCTCTTAGCGAAAACTTCTTTAAATCTGCTTCAGCAGATCCTGTGCTGACGGAGGCACAGAGAGCAGCAACGAAGGAAGGAAGGCGGGGGAACGCTTGGCATAATACCTGAATTCATTGCATTTTAACACCTAATGCCAGACGCAGCCTTTACTCAAAGATTTTATCATTGGGTTTTTAAAGTCTAAACTATACCCCTGTCACATTTTCATCTCACTGTAGATAGGTCCGGTCCAGATTTTAGCCTGAGGCTTCGAAGTATTAAATGCAGTTGTACTTTTTTCCTGTAAAGTTGTGACCTGGCTTTAAAAGTCAAGCACCAAAGAGAGAAAGTGATCGCGAGGGAGCGTGTAAGGTATGGAGGGGGGAGACGGAGGTAGGAGACGGAGGGGGGGGGGGGAACTTGTGCATTCGTGGAGTTGAAGGAAAAGAGAGGGAGGGTATATAGACGAAGGAAAGGAGTAACAGGAGAAGAAAGGGCAGCTGGAACAGTCCGGCACACTCAGCAAGGAAGTCACTATAATGAGTTATGGAATATTTGTAACATCGAGTCCTGTTTCGGATGATTAAACGTACCTGCTGGAAAGGAAGGAGAGATGATTTACAGAGTTATGGTAAGAGCTATACTGTGTAGTTTTGTGAGTGAGCTATGGAACGTTTAGTTTTAGCCTGATTTCTTCCTTTGCAACATAAGAAGTCGGTATTAAATGAATTTAACGCGGTCTGGGGAATATTGGAATATTAAATAACGGAATGGGTTACTTTGTCATTGAGTATAACCAGCTCTCTGTGCTTTTATGATAAACATCTGTCTTTGAACCAGTCGTTTACTTTCCTTTCTTATTCCGTGAACCCACTGGGCATTTCATTAGGAACACCGTCCTTTGCTCTCAGGACAGCCTGGATCTTTTGTACCATGGGCAATTTCTTAACATTTCTAGTTCATATTGATTGCATCACATAATTGCTCCAGATTTAACAGCTGCACAAATACATGGTGAATTTCCTGTTCCATCGCATCCCAGAAGTGCTCTGCTGGATTCAGATGTGGTGCCTGGGGAAAACACAGAGCACACTGAACTCCTTATCATGCTCATGGAACTAGTCTGAGACGACACATTGTTTGTGACATACACATTTATCAGTCATAAGTGGATAGGTGAATTGTGGAATGCACATTGTGAGCAAGAATACTCGGGTATGACATTCAAACAATGCCCTTTTTCATTGCTGACCCAATGTATATCAAGTAATAATTTCTTTGAAGTGCTGTGATAACAACGGTAGATATGGCTTCATGTTTTGAGTTCTGCCACTTGCTAATCTGTGCAATCGGAGACATTCAAATATTTGCAAACATAGTCTTAAAGTCACTGCTAATTAATGACACAGGATGTTGGGATAACTGAGAGAGCCATGAGTGGAAGAGATATTTTCTAAACAGAAGGTTCACTAACTGATTAGTGTTTAAGAAGATATATCCAAAGTGAGCCAAAAGCCACAGGACACCCGTTTATTTAAGAAAACTCTGAATTTGAATACCCCAGCAAATAATGGGTGAGGCGGCCTATCTTTTACGATGCCCAGAACATCTTAAACGCTGCCATTCTGGATTAAGGGAAAGTTTTTCCAATGGGAAGGTGGTCATGTAACGCCAAAGAAGACCAGAATTGTTTTGGAAATCGAATGCCACAATCCTCTCTTGTGGAACAGGGAACACAGCTGCCGTATCATAGCAACAGACTTCAACAACCCACACCCAGAATCTCACACAGCACTGTTCCATCCCTCATAGCCCAATTCAGAGAAACCTGGTCTGTGGACGACAAGCCCTGTGGCGATCGCCAGAAAAGCGCTAAAGAAACCTCAACAACAGCCTTTGCGAAAAGTCGGCGAAGCAGCACGCGACCTGTCCTGTGACTTTTCCCTCATCCTGTCAATCTTCTTTGCTCGCTTGCAAACACATGAAGGTCAGCAGTGTATATAGTGCTATACAAAAATCTTAGGCATTATATATAGACAATTTTCCAATTAATATTCTGCTTATTTCTTTTTGGAATTTTCTTTGACGCTGCACTTTGTAGTTCCTTAATTACAGACTGTAGTCTGTTTTTCTACATACTTTGTTCCTTTATTCTACATACCTTTATTCTGTTCACTAATGGTCAGGACCCCCACAGATCAGGACCCGTTTTGGGTGCTTTCTCAGCACTGCACTAACACTGTTGTTGTGTATTAATGTGTGTTGAGCTGGTACGATTTGATCAGACTTAGCAGTGCTGCTGGAGTTTTCGAATACTGTTCACTCACTGTCCCACCTTGTTGGAGACATTCACCTTGCTGTTCCACCTCGTGAGGTCCGAGACAGCAGCTCATCTGTTGCTGTTTGTCAGCCATCCTTCAATCATTTTCATAAAATCTTTCATTGTCTTTATTAGAGCACACCAGAAAACTCTGGAAATGTGTATTTAAAATCTAAAAACAAGACAGCTTATATGGGCCTAAGTGCCAAGTATTTAGTGTGACCTGCAAATGAGGCAAACGGTTTGTCAAACAGGGTTACATAATTTGGTACTGTGCCAAAAACAAGCTGGAGCTTATTCAGTGAAAGTCAGTGATGGCTGTTTTTGCTTCTAACAACGTTGCCTTTAATGAAGTTCTACTGGTACAGACTAACATGAATAAAATACCAATACCATACCACGCCTTACCATACTGTTTTGTGGTCATTTTTTGTCACTTCTGTTTTTTATCACCCCCCCCCCCTTTAACAAGCATAACATTACAGAACAATTAAATGTATACATTTTACATGCACACAAATACACTCACACACACACACGCTACATCACCTTTCGTATAGTGGTTTTGTGGTCATTTTTGCTAAATTAAAGATAATTTAAAGAGATCCCTTATGTGTTTTAGTGGGGCTGTAGTGGTGTTGCTTGGGGTCTACACCTATATGGTTTTATATGTTGTTGAGTTCTTTCAGCCCGTCTTGCCTGTCTATCAGCTTTTCCTTTAAGATGGGCTCTCACCAGCTGTGGGTGTGTATGCAACATGGACCCGGGACACTCTGCTTGGCTCAGCTTTGCTTGGTAGCACTCATCACACAGCTGAGAGAAATCTGTCTCCAAAGGCCAGCAGCAATGTAATGTCATGTCTGAAAATCCAGCAGTCTCTAACTTGCCAGCGTCAGGGACATGCTGATTATATTTCTCATAACATGTGACACTAGACAGCAGAGATAACTTAAGGAAACCCCTAAACACACTTTACCAGTATTTTTTACTAATTGTTGAATCATTATGGATACTTCCTGTATGTAAAACCTTTGTCAGATTATAAGAAATTGTACCTCAATATATAAGAAAACCCAATAATCAGGCAACTCTAAGTGTGTCTTCAAGTGGACCTCTAAGTACTGGTCCTTTTGATTTCTACTTATCAGCTAATAAACTTAATATGAAATGGCTGTTATTAAACCTGCTCTGGCTGCCTGTTGATTACAGAATTAACGACAGGGGCCTGTGTTTCAAATGCTGTTGTTAAATGGTAAATCTCACATCTCACCTTTAGGTTTAGGCAAGCCAGGACTTCTGTTAATCAATAAAACCAGACTCGACCCCTGGAAAAGCAAGCTTTAAGTCTGTTCATGTTTGATATGAGCCGAATTTCTCTCCCTCAGACATTGCAGCACCCGTCCAGGCTGGTGGCACTGCCAAGAAATACATTATTTTCGTGTTACAGCTCTTAAGATTAAAAGTACTTTCTTAATAAATATTATAACAACTTACTAATTAAGTCTGATAATGCACTTGTGAGCAGCATCTATATTTGTTCAGTTCTACACATGGATTTAGGCAGTGTGTAGCTAAAATGTGCCTTTATAAGGTGTATAGATGTTCATTTTTGATCTTACTAACAAACTATATAAATGGATGGATGGAAATGGATGGAAAATCTTGAAATCTTGGGCTTGAACGTTTCTGCATTGGTAGCATGTTACTTCATCTTTCTTTTCTAGTGCTAAATGTACAAGTATTTTCATTTTCTCTCCTTGTTGTTCACAAGGTTAGGAAGATGCGTTTCTTTGGCAAGATTTCTTTTTGAAGGTTACTGATGTAACGTGAGAAGCACTGGGGAAAGTTCTGACTGCCCGTTTCACATCATCGCTCTGTCTAACAAATTCCACCTTTTACACTTGTTTCAGAGCCACTTTTCACTATGCATAATTAAAAATTGGAGAAGGTCAAGTAACGAGCAAGCATTGTTTTAATGCTTAATACTGATCCAGTTTCTACAAGTCCCTGCTTGCAAAGCCTGCATGCCTGCAAAAGGGAAAGAAAATACCGGTGGGTCTTGATTATCGCATTTGTAGGGCTTGAAGTGTTTCCACAGATAATATTCATATTTCATGAATTTACTGTCCTGAAGAAAGAAATGTATCTTATTACAGAATTTAAAACCCAGTAGGTATAAAATTATATAGTACTGTTGAGAATTTAGAGGGAAAAAAAAACAATCTATCTGCTATCGGGTATCAAGGCAAACCCACAGCTTAAACCACCCATTGACCATTATACATTGCTTTATACGTTATGTCCTGCCACCTGTAGAGTTTCTGGTCATACAGGGTTGCTTTAGCTTGAAATTCAGGAAACTGACTTTCGGATTCACTTTTTCAAAAGAAAAAAGTTTCTTCAACGGCATTATTACATACATGTTTCCTTAAAGTTCCCATTGAATGCCATAATAAGTAAATAAAATTGTCTTGTCCTTAGTTTTTAGGATGAAAATGTTTAGCTCTTCAAAAAATGTAGAAAAGAAAACGGATTACCCGAGAGTTTGATATTTTTCCCCTGCCGGTGCCTGTTCCTTGACATATTTATATTTGGAGCAGGATCTGGAAAAGTAGCTGAATGGCAAAAGCCTGACTGGATTTTGAAGGGGTACAGTGTGAAAAAATGGAAAGCATAACTGCGTATCTCGGAGAAATACAGTAATAGAGAGAGTGGTTCAAAAACACAGAGATGGAAGCTGGTGTTAGATTTGGAGATTTCTTTCTTGTTTTTAGGAACAGTCCTTCATTTTTGGCTGACTTCCACAGTTTTATTTGTAAAAAGAAAAGCATGTTTCCGTTAAGCTGTCAGAGGACTATTGTTAAATGATGTGAGCTGATAACAGGCTCTAACAAGCTCTCTGAGATATGACCCTGCTGTGTGAGGACCGGAGGTCTCCGTTTTCTAATACACACTTCCTTCAAGTGCATGAGGCTCTCTGAAGGTCTGTGTGAAATTCAGCTCTCCACAGCAAGGAGCTTGCAGGATCGTATAGCAGGCGAGCTGTTCCTCCTCGTGAGGTCATTTTGTCGTAATAATTGTGAACTGTTCATTAACCGACCTGAACCCTTAGTGACCTTGTGATAATTTTCCTAGCTCGAGTTGAACAGTTACCAATTGGGGTGCCTCACATTTACACATAGAATGATGACAAACATGCCTCCAATTCTTTACATTCCTGTGTGACAGGTACATTACATTGCTGTGCAGAGCTCAGCTCAATCTAGAATTACTTTAAAATATGTCTAAACCGTTGACCAGGATTAGAGAATATGAAGCCATGTCTGGACTAAATATTCAAAGAGAAAAGTTGTAACGGTTAAAGGAATACTCCACTGTTTTTTTTTCTACCTAAACATATTTATTTGTGACTAGTAGAGTCAGTACTTCAACAATCCAGTTGTTTTCGAGTGTGGTTCGTCCGTTAATTAATTGAGTCAAATCTCTTATAGCTTGTTTCTGAAGTATAAACTGTAATGCATTTAACACAATCAGTTCGTGTTGTGCTGGTACAAGTGGATCAGGCCACAGTAGTGCTGCTGGAGTTTTAAACGTCTCACTATCAATGCTGTATCAAGTAAAGGGACTAAAACTATTTAAAGAAACAGCTGGATTACAGTTTGTAATTATACAGTAGAACGACAAAAGTGTTTCTATATGGTAAGCTAATAAAATTAGTGCTGCACCCGAGATGGAACCCAGGACCTTCTTGCTGTGAAATGAAGGTCCAACCCACTGACCCACAGTCCCGCCCCACTAATATACACTATATCATTAATGACGGGACTATTATATAATAATTACAACTACAAAGTCAAAACTACATCTAATAACAAGGAAAAACTTGGAGATCTTGCTGAGAGACGGGAACAAACTAAATTGGTTTTCTCCACTTAAACATAAATTAATTTTGCCTACGGGAAAAGCGGCGAGTTACACAAATCAAATTTTACTTCAGCCGAAGATTTAATAAAGCATTCTACAGTGTTGGAAAGCTTTATTAATGTTTTAAATGAATGTTTTTGCTCCGCCTCAACCGGTGCCCTTAGGCATCTGTTATATGGCAGTTTGCAGTAAGCATGTTTTTGTTTTCACAGTTACATGAAGACCTGGTTTGTTTGGGGGTATTACTGTTTATAGTACATACAACCACACACACAACCACAATTTCACATGCATACTTGTCCATATGCTCTGTATGTTAGGACTTTCCATTGACACGAAGGTGTTACAACAGCTAATTAACGTGACATAAATGCACCATTAAAAAACAGTCAAAGAAATGAGGACTGGAAAACGGTCCTCACAAACCTCCCAGGTTTTCCTATCATTGTGAGGACTGTTGTTTTGCAAGTATATCAAGACAAGGTACATGGACGCACGTGACTGAACATGCAGATTAGGCTGGAGAGTTCATTTAATGTTAGAGACTATAGAACAATATCAGCAGTCTATATCATATATAACAAAATAGTCAAAAATGTAGGCCGGTCTTATGAACCGCACCAATCTCCTAATGATAAGAAACAGGACAGGTAGGAGTGCGATATATCACTGACCGTCCAGGATTCTACAGGAACCGAGACTGAGGTAAAGAGAAGGTGTTGAAAGAGTAGCACAGGTCTGTGTGTAACCATGGATGCTGAAGCAGAACAACACGACTGATGACACATTCATGTTACCATTTCATGTAGGTTATAAATCTTCTTCTGGACCCTCATTAAAAACTGGCATCAGCGCTCATACCAGGTGAGATTCTAATATAATGGATAATACCTGACCACACCCAGATGATTTAACTGTGGTGGATTCAGGAGCAAATCACGTGATAGGGCTTGAGTTCAGGACTCCCTGATAAACACATTGGCGCTGCTCATTTGTTTAGTGTGACTGGAGAGATCAGAGCTAGACAGCCTTGGCTCCTTCGTTCACCAAGATTGTCCTTGGTACAGTGGGTGAGATGATGGTTTGCACCGACGTCTCGTCTTGGCAGAACGTTGATGGGCTGTTCCCGTGTTTTGCGTTCCAATTTTAAAAAGTCTTTGCTCTAGTAGCATCTGCTTCACTGAATCTTAATGTGCTCTCTCAGGTGCTCTCTCTCGCCCTCTCTTTTTCCCTCACGGGGCCGGGTGCTGCTGTGTCAATAGCAAAACAACAGCCTGGCAGCTGGTGCATTCACACAATGTGTTTGTGTGTGTTACAGTGCATAATCGCACATTTGTTCAGCGGCGTGAGCTCGGCTAAAGCTCTAACATCACAAGCTCCGTCAGCTCCATGGTTTGAACCATCACGGAAATCGATGCCTGGCTGTTTTTTAGAAGTACGCTTCATTTTGATAGACTTTTGTTTGGTTTTGAGTGACAGTCATGCGCGGTTACTATTTTTAGTTCGAATATAGTTTGCCTGGAAGTCATGGATTTGAGTTTCATGAAGAATATGATGCTTCAGATTCATACCTCTATTGTGAACAACAATGATGTGCTCCTAAATACTGAACCGGAGGATGTAAGTACAGCTGTGCTATTTGCTGTGTAGTGAGGTGGACGGTTGATTTTGGAACAACCCTGTTCTTCTCATGAATTATTATTTTTAGAATAGATTTTTTTTCCACTCGTTTTCACTGGGAGGTGTAGAGGGCCCAGGGTCTGGACATGCTAGGGGGTGTGTTTCTGTTTTGATAGCCACACTAGGTTTTTTTTTTTTATAACACTAGGCGTAACAGCAGCGTGGTAATGAACATACAGTAAATACGACATGAAATATTAAATAATGTATTATTAAATAGAACTCATTCCTAAATAGCATTGCTTGTCTTTTTTTAAATGAAAATTAGTTCATGCAAATTTTTTACACTTAAAATGACGGCGCTTTATCATGGCAATGAACATTTAATCATGTAAAAGTGTTTTCTTTGAATGGTCTCCAAGTGGAATGTCTTTCCTTGTAGAAAGTCAACAAGATGGCTGGTCTGTTTTGTTGTTTATAATCGAAATATCTGCATTTCAGTGTATATGAGCTGTTGCCTGAACCCTTTTTGCATTAGATGTCTTTTTAAAACCTACAGAATATGAAGATAACTTATCATATTAAAACTAAAAGAACCTCAAACTAGAGTTATTAAAGGTAAATTACAGTAGATTCATTAACTGAGTGTAGCTCTTGTAGTGCTAAATACAGTCAAACCCTTTTATCCGAACTCAAAAGTATCCAGATTCCAAGTATTACACGTGAATGTAATTTGCATCTTTGAAACCACTGAGACAATCGCAAATGTCAATCAAATTCCGCAAAACAGATGCGGTCTCTCTGAATGACATTTGGCCTCTACCTGCACCTTCCACTTCCTGTTAGTTAGAAGCTAACACTTTTAGTTTATACGGTGGTTATAAATAAATGGTGAAGAATCTCCGTGTGAGCCAGCAGAAAGATACATTTCCTAGTCAGAAACCTGAGGAAAGAACATGATGCGAAACGCATACGCACACGCCGTCTCCACTTAAGTTGCTTGTGTTCTTTCTGTAAGCATAGCACACACACACACACACACACACACACACACACACACACACACACACACCCACACACACACACACACACCCACCCACACACACACACACACACACACACACAAACACACACACACACACACACACACACACACCCCCACACACACACCCCCACACAAACACCCACACACCCACCCA
>JAUZST010010782.1:0-12243 GCA_034779995.1 Parotocinclus haroldoi | reverse complement strand
GTGTGTGTGTGTGTGTGTGTGTGTGTGTGTGTGTGTGTGTGTGTGTGTGTGTGTGTGTGTGTGTGTGTGTGTTGAATGGGAACTCTTGGAACACTCGTCCTTTGGATTGGATTTCATTTGGTGCACATTTAAATGTAGATTTTTATCAGGACCTTGATTAGTGTGTTAGACACTACAGGTTAGAATCCTCAACAATACTGGTTGTATACTGAATGGCAAACAAATCTCTGCTTGTAAACGTAACAAGTTTTATAATCTAGTAAGTGCGCACGACTGACAATGCAGACTTGAAAGCCTCAGTTTGACAGCACTTGCAGCTGGAGTAGTTAACAATGCATTTAATGTAGAGAAAGTGCTTTCGTCAAGTGCTGCAGCATGTTACAGTGATGAAGTGTGGATATAAGCTCTTCATTAGATATGCATTTTGCATAGACTCTGATATAATCCCTGCGGTAGTGGCTGCTGGTTTTGAAAATGGCCATTGTTAGCAATAGTCTTTCGTCCTGTTTTTTATGCATTCATATTTGTCTCCCAGAGACACACAAGCTTCATTTAGTATCTACTGGATGTGGCCGTGGAGCCTCACAGCAGATCTTTCCTGCTGTGCTGTTCACAAGGAGTTTATTGAACAAGCAATGTGATACTACGGTTAGATGTTTGATCTTTTAACATATTGAAGTAAGAGATTATAGAATATATTGAACTCCCAAGTTGGGAGTAAGGTGGGTTTTCAGTGTGGTCTTAATGCTGTCACCTGTGCTGCCTGTGTATGTAAAGTATGTAAAGGCTGACACATATTTCAGCTCTGTGACTCTCTCTTACTCTGTTGTATGTGCATGTGTAGGTGGTGACAGGATCTGGGCGTCAAGAGGCACAGAAGTCTGACTCTGAATACAGGAAGTTGTGTGACCTCGCCTTGCAGGGACTGCAGCTGCTCTCTCAGTGGAGTGCCCAAGTCATGGAAGTGGTGAGTGTTATGTCTAGCCTTAATCTCGCTCCCCTTTGTATCTTCTTGACCCTGTGGTCTTCTAACCCATCGCTGAGTTAATAAAACTGTAAGCAAAAGGCTTGTTAACAGTATATGAATGTATGTAGTTTTGTTAAACCAATAGGGGCAGAAGACATTTAAGGAAAATGTATCCTGTTTCCCAAGGTGCTAGCGGTATAACAGCATCAAGCTGAGTGACTAGTTTGTTATACTGCTAGCACCTTGGGAAACAGGATACATTTCTCTTAAATGTGACACATACTATGCGTGTGTATTATAAATTGGATGCCATAAACATCATGATATTTGTTCAAATATTAGAGAATGAAATGCAGCCATTTTTATTAATAATTATAGACAACCAATTACTTATTTATCGCAAGTACTGTAGTAGTGTGCAAAAGACTTGGGCCAGCACTAGACTAAATACTATTGTTTTAAGCAATGGTATAATTACATTTATATAATTATTTCTTAGTTTCTTTATTAGATTACAACCAGAAAGCACCAGAAATGTATGAAGTTAAAAAGACTGGTGAAAATGCCTTCTATGTGCTACAGTGGCAAGTAGTTAGTGTGAACTCCCCTTAAACTTGAGCAGTTGCAGCATTTGGGAGCATCACTGGGATGCCGAGTTGACAGCCTAAATAAGCTTTTTGGAAGGATAGCAGCCAGGAAAATCATTTTATGGAAGTGGAACAAGCTAAACCATGAAAAGGGAGAAAAAACATGTTAAAGCTCACAAAGGTTGGAAGCCCCATGTGGGACTTTAGGTAAACCCAAAGCGTTTATTGTATACACATCTGCTTTTTCTTTTAATTTACAATGCATATAGCATAAATAAGCTGGTTTTTCATGTTTTCATGGATCATGAATGTTCTATCATTTATTATTACCCATCACAATTTCTCAGATATTAATAGTAACCATGTACTTCTTCTGGCAGTACTCATGGAAGTTGGTACATCCAACAGACAAATACTCCAACAAGGAGTGTCCTGACAATGCAGAGGAATATGAACGTGCCACTAGATACAACTACACCAGTGAAGAGAAGTTTGCTCTGGTGGAGGTCAGCTTCACGTTTTTCTTGTTGCTAAGTAACCTGAATGCCACATGGTTGCCTTTCATGATGTTCTACAGATAGAATATTCCATTGTGTGGCTTTATTGTGCCATTGGGAGTCTTGAATTCTGTGCTCGTGTCCAGGTCATTGCAATGATTAAAGGGCTGCAAGTGTTGATGGGGCGTATGGAGAGCGTGTTCAACCATGCCATTCGGCATACAATCTACTCGGCTCTGCAGGACTTTGCCCAAGTCACCCTCCGTGATCCGCTGCGCCAAGCCATTAAGAAGAAAAAAAACGTTATCCAGAGGTATCGAAGAATGCATGCATATTTGTCAAATTTGTCTTTGTACAAACAAATGTCAATACACATAGGGCAGTCACTTTCATAAAAAAGTTACATCAAATTAGTTAAATTAACTTAAATCAACCAAATCAATCAGTTAATACAAAACAATTTGTAGACTGAATCAAAATATCATCGCGAGATGCCACATATGTCATACATGACTGACGCATAAGCATCTACTTACCCCTCACTAACAGTTAAACACATTCCGATAGCAATGAACATTCTTCAACAAAACCACATAAAGAACCAATAGAAATGAACCTTTTGCCAGATAATATTTTGAGCTTTAGATAATATATTTGTGCTAGCATAGAAAAATAACAAGTAGCTTGCTTCAATTATGGACAAAAATGTGCTGATTATGACCATAAGCAATCAGTCAATCATTAAATGTACTGAATTTAGTTTGGTTTGTTTTTGATGGACCACACAGAGGAAGAGTAATTTAAATATATGCTTTATATAAAAATGTTTTTATTAGAATGCATTTAATTTAATTGAACAGCAGTTTGACCTGGTGTGAAATTCAGATACTGCGTTTATGCAGTCCTGGGATGGACATAACAAGCATATAGGATGCTTTGATTTTCTATTGCTGACCTTCTTTGTTTTGTATTGCTTTTGAAGCTTTCAAAGCTTTGTGTGGGTTCAGTAAATTACATTTTTGGTATATTTGTTTCCTTTTTTTTAGTCCAGTACTGTTACTGATGATACAGTGTATCTAAGTAAGAACAATTTTACCCCGTCAGATTGGAAAGTTTTTCTTTTCTCTTTTTTGGAGGTAGGGAAATCATCATGAATATAAAGCAGTGGATCTTAGAATTGGAACTGAGAACATCTTGTCTAAAATGGCTGACAGTAATTTTAACTTTCCTGTTGTACTGACAGAAAAGAAATGAAATACAAATTAGGTGGTAAAGGTTTGCATGTAAACAAGGATCAGATTGCTTAGCTAACTCACTTATTAAGATTATATATTAATGCTGTTTGGTTGTTGTTTTAGTGTCCTCCAGGCTATCCGTAAGACCATTTGTGACTGGGAGACAGGAAGAGAGCCTCATAATGATCCAGCTTTGCGAGGAGAGAAAGATCCTAAGGGAGGCTTTGACATCAAAGTTCCTCGTCGTGCTGTGGGTCCATCTAGCACTCAGGTATGTATTTACTTAAAAGGACCTTTTAATAATAATGTGTTAATATAGCGAACAGACACAAAGCACACATCATTGAAACTGTTCCACTGGTTCACAAAGAATTAGTGAATAATCGGTGTTTCCTAAACTCTTGCATGCATTCTTGCTTTGATCATTGTAGTATCATCATATCGCCCTGATTTTGCAATTAGATGTTGTATTGCATTAGAAAAGAAGCTTTTTGACCACTGTCAATCACCATAGGTCCCCTAGTACCCAAATCTAAGTTGATCAGAGACATACCTAAATTCCACTAATTATTGGACTGGATGTTGAGAGAACTTCACCTGGTTAGCGGTGAGAATGTAATGACAGGGAGGGAAATAATAAAACAAAATAAATAAAACTAAAGCTTAATTGGCTAATATTGGCTTCTTAAATTGGTAGAACGTTGGAAGAACTGACCTTTTGGGTGGGGGAAACACTGTGACTGTGAAGAAACCAACAAATCTAAGAAAACTTTATTTATTGCTCACCCTGTGAGCCTTAAGGCCATCGCTTGGGTCATACCATTTGTGAGGCAAGGGGAGCGTTATATGTTAGAAACTTCCCTATAAATATAATCACAACCAAAAACCCTGACCATTTTCTGTTTTTGGGGTGCTGAGATTCAATTGAGTGGGACTTGAGCACCCCCTAAAACAGGGTCAACTATGGGCAGCTGTACTGTAGAAAAATATGCTCATTATAATACCGATATCAGAGTTTTTTTTTTTTTTTTTTTAAATCCCCATTTCAGAATTGGCCTAGTCCTGGCCTATCTCTAGTAAGAATTATTGTATCTCTGCCTGCAGGGAGCTGCTCACTGTACATTTAGAATGGGTCGTAATATCAATGTTCAGACCAATTTTAGATCTGACTGTCATATGAAACATTATTCTCTCTTTAAATTCTCTGCAGCTGTACATGGTGAGGACCATGCTGGAGTCTCTGATAGCCGATAAGAGTGGTTCCAAGAAGACCTTGCGCAGTGGTCTGGAAGGCCCAACCATCCTGGACATTGAGAAATTCCACCGTGAATCCTTCTTTTACACCCATCTGCTCAATTTCAGTGGTAAGCTGTAAGAACCGGTAACAAAGTGCTAGGCTAGGTATTTGGAAACATTCAGAAGAATCTCCTTTATGTTGTTAACACAGAACAAGTGTGTTGCCAGAAAGGGGGTGAGGGGGAGACATGGCCTAATGTTTTTAATTCCAATCCAGAGACCCTGCAGCATTGCTGCGACCTGTCCCAGCTGTGGTTCCGAGAGTTCTTCCTAGAGCTCACCATGGGTCGGCGCATCCAGTTCCCCATTGATATGTCCATGCCCTGGATTCTTACAGATCACATTCTTGAGACTAAAGAAGCCTCTATGATGGAGTAAGCATCCTGTCCTCCATGGAAACACATTATATATATTAAACGTGTATATAGGGGATGATGGATATTTAGACAGATTTTTGCTTTTGTTATAACGGCCTAATAGAATTGTCTATCTCTACAGGTATGTGTTATATCCTCTGGACCTATATAATGACAGTGCACACTACGCTCTCACCAAATTCAAAAAGCAGTTTCTTTATGATGAGATTGAGGCTGAGGTAAAGTTCTTTTTGTCTCCCCTTTCTGTTTGTCTGTGCACAGTTTTTTTTTTAACTTTTTCTAATTAAAATCACAGGAGAGGGCATAATAATTGTCTACTGTTGCTCTGAAAGCCCTAAACAGAAATGTTTTTGTTACTTCAGGCTGCTTCTAACTGTTATATGCTTTAAAACGGAATTGCACTTCTTCCCTTGTAGGTGAACCTTTGCTTTGACCAGTTTGTGTACAAGCTTGCAGACCAAATATTTGGCTACTACAAGGTTTTGGCTGGAAGGTAAGTTCAAAAGATAATCAGTCAAAAGTATCTGAATTCCATTTTGTATTACTTTATTACTGGCTCTAAGTACTGACACTGTGACCCATATTTAGTACGCTGAAGTGCCGTATTCAAGTATGTTAGATTTAAACATGATAAACATTACAAATTCTCCCCCTTGTTCATAGTCTTTTCATCTGAGTAATGGTAGTATAAACTTTTGTAAAACTTGATTAAGACTGTGTATTTTGTTGGATGGTGAAAGAGCATGTAGAAAAATCTCATGATTGTTTTGATTTTATAACTTGTACAGGACAGTCACTGCTTTTACTGAAATATTTTTGTCACATAAACAAATAGAAAAACATTAGGTTCTGGAGATTTAAATCCACTGGCTGAATGGCTTAACGATCCAGCAACCATTTTAAAACATAGCAAATCAGATATTCAGCTGAAGATGAACATGTGATGAGTGCTGTTAATAAGCCATGTATTTAGATAGATATGATTTTGTACACAGACTCAAGTACTCCCAGTTTACCTTTATAAGATTGTATAAACACATTGGTTGGATTTTACTTTACTTAGTGCATTTTACTTTGTTGAAGCTGTGCGGTATATCTGAGAATTATTTCATTTTAAGTCCAGACAAAAACAACCTATTCACTAGTCAGCTATTTACACGTCTGTTCGATTTACACTTCACTTTGAATTCAGCATTGTAATGGTACTTGGTTTCTTCGCTGCAGTTTGCTTCTTGATAAGAGACTTCGGGCAGAATGTAAGAACCAAGGTGCAAACATTCCCTGGCCAACCTCTAATCGTTACGAGACCATTCTGAAGCAAAGACATGTTCAGGTTTGTAAATTAGCGCAATAGTCAAAAAGAAAAAAGGGGTCAATCTTGTTATCTCCATCTCACTAAAAAGGCTAATAACTTCTAATAGTTAACTCAGGAAATTGTTTATTGGTTATTACATTAGTACATTTTTTTCTGCCAGTATTATTAAATGCATATAAGCATATTAAGCATAGTTGATATATATCATAGTAAGCATATTATTGGTGATTGGGTTTTATTCTATTAATCTGAATATACTTTAAAACCTTGATTTCTTTCATATATTAAGTATTCAGTTAAGGCTTTTTTTTAAAATCCATATTTAGTAAAAGTCCTAATAATTCTGGAGCTCTCTGTATTCTTATGTTCCTGTTTGTTTATTGAAGTGTGAATTTTTCTTGCAGCTCTTGGGTCGTTCGATTGACTTGAACCGTCTCATTACTCAGAGGGTATCCGCTGCCCTTTACAAGTCGCTTGAGTTGGCCATTAACCGCTTCGAGAGTGAGGATCTTACTTCCATTGTAGTACGTTTCACTTATCTTCTATTATAAAACTCTGCCATAGGGAAAACATTTGAAATCAACCAGTCTAAAATCATTATTTTAGTAATTCATCCAGCTTGTCCAGTGCTGTGGTTAATACATTGTATACGTGTTTTGTTCCTGCTACTGTTTAGATATTTCAGTTTTGAATGCTTCATCGAAATGGACACTCATCACTGTAATATGATGTTTATTTGACAAGTGAGAATGCCTTTGGTAACCGCCTTTTCTTCTTATTTCTCAGGAACTAGAGGGTTTGCTGGATATCAATCGAATGACCCATAAGCTGCTTAGTAAATTTCTCACTCTGGACAGCATGGATGCCATGTTCCGTGAGGCCAACCATAATGTATCTGCTCCGTATGGCAGGATTACACTGCACGTCTTCTGGGAACTCAATTATGACTTCCTGCCCAACTACTGCTACAATGGCTCTACCAACAGGTACTGCCACTAAATGGAGTGCAACACTGCTGTCATGTTTGAATCGGGCACTTTCATCAGTGGAGTTTTCACACAAAAGCATATATCAAAGTAGTTCAAAATAATTTACCACATTATTACTCGTTCTTTTTGATCCTTTTCATATTCTGTGTCTGGTCGGGGTTTGATGGGGATGCCACTGAATTGATACAATTTGAACAAATTGCCAAACAAATTTGTAATATTTATGTTTATTTTCTGGATATAGTCATTGAGTGTGACTGACTGTGGAGACAAGTCCATGATGGTCCATTTAACTGTGGTAGCCTAGTGGTTAAGGCACTGGACTCTAGACCTGATGGTCCTGGGTTCAAATCCTGCCTCTGCCAAGCTGCCACAGTTGGGCCCTTAAGCAAGGCCCTTAACCTACCATTGCTTGAATTGTAATACTGTATCAGTTGTAAGCCGTTCTGGATAAGGGCGTCTGCCAAACGACGTAGAATGAAATTAAAATAACAGTCAGAGCATTTTGGGCTTCTAGTTTTTTGGAAAGCTTTGATGTGTGTTTTGGGTCATTGTTATATGGAGGTACACTAGTCTAGCAAAATGAGAAGGTACAAGTTCTGCCACTGATGGACCCTTGATCCTTATATCAGCTCTGGTTAATATTGTTTCAGCTCTGGATAATGTCTCGATAAGGGTGTATTCCAAATGACTTTATGAAAATGAATAAAATTACATTTTGCTGCAATGAGAATCAGTCATCATAAACATCCAAACAAACATTTGACCAGTAATCATCAGAGATATATGTTCTTCCTCTTCTTGTATACACCACTATATACTTTTATTATATATGCAAGATTCAGTAAATTATAATTTCAAACATTATTCATACTGTCTCTGTACCCATCTAGAATAGCACAGATTTTGTGTAGTTGTGAGAATGTTCATAATGAATAGAGTTCTAGCTCCAGAAAGTCAGATCACAGATGTGTTGTAAAAGAGACGTCCAGCTGTAACCTAGTCTGGACAGAAACAAAGAGGTTTTTGTTCTGATGTGGTAACATTGTAGACTGCTGTTTCTTACGCTGTTATATCAGTAAATAAGTTTGAATGCAGTCAAAACAGAACAGTAAAAATATGTTACATAAAAAGTAGTTCAAAGTTATCTGTAAGCAGAAAACGCAAAATTGAAATTCAAGCCACATTTTCTCCCTGATTAAGGGAGGGGGTAATGGAATGAAAGGGGTAATGAAGCGAAGGGCAGAGGGGAATAATGAAATCATTGATTGTAGGATAGCTTTTAGACAGGTGGATGAAAGCTTTGTAAGGATTAGAGGCTGAAGATGAATTTCCTGAAGCAGACGAACTGTCATAAAAGCATCAGGCGGGTACAGGGTACATACAGTAGCTTGAAAAAGTCTTTGTCCCCCATTAGACTTCTTATGTAACTACATTCATCTAAAACTTTTGTCAATGATCTTAGCAAATTCGTTCCCTCCTAGTTCGTGTTTGTAATGTAAAATCACATATGTTTAAGGATCTAGTGTGAATGAGTGAGAAACCTGTAAATAAAATTAAGGGGCAATAGGGTAAGGCCAACGAGTGTCACAGTACAGCTCGCACTTAATAACTGTTTTTTTTCATCAGCAGATGGTAAGCTTCTGTGGCTAGAGCTGGAGCCTCAGATGGTTGATTAGTGTCACTGTTACAGAATTCGGTTTATACGAGTACATCCCTAGTCACAATTACTCAGGATAAGAGAGAAATAATATAATCTATGTACATTTAAAGTGGATGTGTAATTACTTAAGTGAAACCTTTGGGGTCTCTCCTTATAGGTTTGTCCGCACTGTGCTGCCCTTCTCTCAGGAGTTCCAACGAGACAAACCACCCAATGCCCAACCACAGTATCTCTATGGCTCAAAGGTCAGTTTATTTGACATTTTTTTTAAAGAATTTTTTTTGCCTGTTTGATTTTCAACTTTTATGAACCAAAGGTATCCTGTGAATGGTTTTCTACGAGACCTATGTATGAGCTGTGATATGAGCACCTTGTGTTTGTCGGAGAGAAAAGTGATATGATTATGCATGCCTGTTACGATGTCAGTGCCCCAGATAGCTGCACTCATTTATAGGAATAAAATGTTTTTTTTAATATGTCATTCTCCCCATTCTTTTAATTCAGGCCCTGAACCTGGCGTACAGTAGTATATATGGCTTCTACCGGAACTTCCTGGGTCCGCCTCACATCAAAGCTGTGTGCAGACTGCTTGGATACCAGGGCATCGCTGTGGTAATGGAAGAGTTACTGAAGGTTGTCAAGAGCCTGGTAAGGAATGTGCACTTTTGTTGTTTATGTCTTCAGCCTACTAGCGGTGTGCACTAATTACTAATTTCTTCTGAATACTGGTAGAGAAGTGTAAATGTTTAAAACGTGTACCTTGTTTTGATTTAAGATCGTAGATTAAGGTGTTACCACGGTAGTAGCACTGAAATAGTTTGGCTCTTATTTATGGTGCAGCTCCAGGGTACCATTCTGCAGTATGTGAAAACACTTATGGAAGTGATGCCCAAGATCTGTCGCCTTCCACGTCATGAGTACGGCTCTCCAGGTAGGTGACAGAGAGGGAACAACCTTTTCTTTTCCCTTTCCTGTGCTGTCTACCAGGTTGCACACTATCATCCATGAACGGCCTATTTAACCTAATCCTCAAAATCAGGAATGGATCCACTGTGTTGCATATATGAGTGTCTATGCTCAGTATGCCCAGTAAGGCTGCAAACTTGTTTTTTGTTTTCTTGTAATCATCTTGCCTCCACAGACTGATCCCTACTGGTAATTGCAGTCATCTCTTGATCGCTCAAAAATCGCTTACAGTCCACTGTGCACTGATAATATTTTTTCCTGGTAGGTGGTCAGTCAATATCCCACTCGGGTGGCACTACATGTCGATTAATGTGGTCCCCTGTCGTTAGTTCGATCTCGACCTCAGACTCCGCCTGTGCGGAGTTTGCATTTCCTCCCTGTGTCTGAGTAGTCTCTACATAACCTTAAGTGACTGTTTGTTTATTTAGATACATAACATCACTATCCACATCAATGGTCATTTTTGACAATCAATTGACCTAGTGGAAATTAGGATGATTAGTTTCAGTTTAACCTTGTGTTTGTCGTGAAGTAGCCTCTGAAATGGGATAATTCCTATTTCCCGGTGTCCTGCTGTGATTGAATTGTGAGTGATGTTTTTCTGTGTTTGTATGTGTTTTGCAATGGACTGGAGCCCTGTTCAGAGTTGGATTTCTCCTTGCACCCTTTGCTGCTGATCTACAGCCCATACTTAACTGTGGTTTTAGGTGCTTGGAGATGCAGATGCAACTTTTTGGAGCACAGCAACAGACCCGTGGTAGAGTTCAGGGTTCCAGTCCAGTTCGTTCTGGTCAGATCAGGTCACACAGCCACGACTGGCCATGTCCCTGAAGGTGGAGATGCCAAGCAAATAACCCCTGCTCAGCATTGAAACTTCTGTGACATGGATTGGGATCCACTTCATGCTTGCTATGGATTTTGAAATTGGCCCCTGGAAATATTTATAATCTGGATTATTGGGTCAGGGTATAAATCTATCCCCATGTTCCCCATTTTCTTCTTTCTCTTTCCTGTAAAGGCAGCACATCAAGCAGTCCACCAAAAAATATTAAATAATATTACATAATTTACTTTATTTTCTCCCTGTTTCAGTCATTCCTGATTCTCACCTATTAGTCCCGTACAACCTATAAGTTAAACACTTATAGACAGTGCAGCTAAATGCCCTATTCTATGCTTTTCTAGAGTTGATTTATACGTGAGAGTAAAGGTACGTTTCATAATTATTAATTACTCATAGAGCTGTGCAATTTATGTTCCCACTCATAACGTTGAGCCAGTGTTTTGGTCCTCCACTTGAGAGGCTGCCCCTGGTCTGTTATACTAATGATTCTTTCTTCAACCAAGATAGCAGGCCAGTTGTGTTTTTTTGTTTCGTTTTTAAACCGTAACATATATCTGTGGATATCTTATTCTTTATTGTAGCAGTGATTAGTTGGAGATTAAAGTTATGTTTTGCTGTAGGTATCTTGGAATTCTTCCATCACCAGCTGAAGGACATAGTGGAATACGCTGAGCTGAAGACTGTGTGCTTCCAGAACCTGAGGGAGGTGGGCAACGCTGTGCTCTTCTGCCTGCTTAGCGAACAGAGCCTGGTATGACCATACATACACACACACCCACACACACACATTGCTCAAATTTCATTTCTTTAAAAGACTAGCTGAGACCATAGGCTCTCAACTACTCAAGGTTCGTTCTGCACTAGCATGTACTGCAAACACCTTTCAAAGCAGTGCTACTGAGATCCAAGTCATTTGGGAACAGAATGGTAAAAGCATATTTACTTAAATCACTATTATTCCGAAACACTTTTGGTTTAGAAAATATTGTGGTCTCATTTGTTTAGTAATCATAGATGAAAAATGCTGTTACTTAAACATGCCTGTCTTTGGCTCTTACAAATATTGTCCTTGCCACATTTTTTGCCACCCATGGTGGACATGAGTAAAATGGGTTACAAGAGAAACATATAAAACACTAATGGCAAGCAATCTGTTAAAATAAAGAATATTAAGAGCATTATTGGTAACATTTATTAGTAATGTCTCAAACTGATTTCACATTCTATGTGTTGCTTATTGTTGTAGATATTTTAGTTTTTGATGACAAACTGATGCTTCAGGCTTTCCTAACAAACTCTGACGAAATGGGAATGTTTCACTTAGTATACTTCAGCAGTTGCACAGAGGAATAGTATGTTTTTGTAATGCATGTCTGCACAGCACCACCTAGTGACCGTTTGCTTAAGATAAATCATATATTATTATTGAATATTATTACACACACACACACACACACACACACACACACACACACACACACACACACACACACACACACACACACAC
>JAUZST010010781.1:0-12243 GCA_034779995.1 Parotocinclus haroldoi | reverse complement strand
TATATATATAATGTGTGTGTGTGTTTTAAATTATTTTGCATTTGTGCATATGTGCATTTCTTTACTATATATATATATATATATATATATATATAGAAAAGAAATGCACAACAAGTTCTAAGGTGCTCAGGTGATGCAGCAGTCCAAGATGCCACCACAGTGGGCGGGGTTCGAGCCCTGGTGATAGCTAATGTCTGAGGGAGGGGAGACCAGTCAGGGATGGGAAATAGAACTCCAAAATGGATTCCCAAGGACTATCCTGGTGCTGAAGAGTTACAGGGACAAGTGTTTGTTCCTGATCTTGTGTTTATAGTTGTGTTTAATTTCTCATGCTCTCCCTGTGTACAGATGGGTTTCATCCCAGCTCCCAAAACAAGCCAGTAGACAGTTTACAGGATAGTCTTCTAACTAAAAAAGCAATTACTGAAGAATGCATTCTGCAGTAATAGGTGTCAGAGCCCTGTAACCCTGATCATTAAAAGTGGCCAAAAATGTGGGCACCCAAAAATGACATTAACAACATGGATACCTAAGTTTGATTCTATATAGTTGCAGGTGCATCAGGTTAATTTGTTTGTTGCCATTAGCATCCATTTCCGTTTCAGTGACACACAATAGGGTACATCTATACACAAGCATACTTTACAATGAAATATCTCAGAATTAAATACCTCCTAATTTCATATATCATGTGTGTATATATACTGTAAATACACACACACAAGGTCAGGCCAGTTTAGTCTAATCAATTAACCTGTCTTTGCACTGTCAGAAGAAACCCATTGGACGCAGGGATGACCCAGATCATCTGGAATTGAACCCAGGACCTTCTTGGTATGAGGCAACACTGCTACAGACCAAGCCACCCTAGGGGCAGCAGGTAGCTGCACTGGTTCTGAGACCCGGGTTTGATCCTGAGCTTGAGTTAATGGGAATGGCTGTGTTTAATTTGCCATACTCTTACTGTTTACAGTGGAGTTTCATTTCAGCTCCCAAAGCCATGCCAATAGGTGGGTGCACTACTAAATTGACCCTAGTGATGCCCTGCAATTGAATGGTCCCCCGTCCAGGGGTGTTCCCACCTTGTACTCAGCGTTTACAGGATAGTCTCCTAGCTAACGATCAAGATAAAGCAGTTACAAGATGAATGGATGAACACTGGTCACTCAAAAAATGTAACCGAATACCTCACATATTTCAAGTTTCACTTATTCCAGTTTGTTCATTTAGCGCAAATATATTGGGGACTTTAGAAATAAGAACTAAAGCCAAATAACCTAAATTTACATTCTCCTACAAATTCAGCGCAGCGGGTCTGATGGATTTGGATGAATAATGCATGTGTAGGGAATATTTGGGTAAATTTCACATAAACGCTGGCATAATGGTAACATATCCTTATAACGATTATAAACAAATATGGAAAATGAAACATACTGAGCTCTTCACACCATGCCAGGTCCTAAACCTATCGCAGGTCGCACCGGTCACATCTTTATGACTTCCATGTATTGAGACTTGTACTCTTTTCCACAGTCTGCATATACATCATAACAAATAGTGCTCTAAATCCCAGCGCGACCTCGCTCCCTCCCCTTTTTCCGTCTCATTCTTTCTTTTCCATCACTTTCTCTTTATTTCTCCATTTCTTTGCATACCGAGCAGCGTGAGCAGGACGCCGGGCTGCCTCTCTCACACGGTCAGACCCTCCTACCTTGCCTTCTTTTTGTGCCTCCATCCATCTGTCCCTCCTCTCCAGCCATTGTGGAGGCTCAATGCTGGGCCACGTCCACAATGCAGTGGGCGTGTGGAGGGGGAGGCAGGCTAAACACGGCAGCATCCCCATCCCATTAGAAGCTCTTTAACTCTGATACCCCAGCTCTCTCACATAGGGCCCAATGCTCACGGCCCAGATTCAACCTCATAGCCCTACCTCGCAATATCACCCTCGTGTCACCCATTCTTCAGTCAATCTTTTGTGACAATCTTCACAAAAGCGAGTAAACACATTGCCTTTAGAGCTTTGTGTTGCTGTGTATATCGCTGGAAGTTCTGGGCTTGGATAGATCCCACCAGTTCTGTTTATGACAGTATCGTTTATAAGGACAAGTGGCAAATTATAAAGTTTGGAAGAGTTTTTAGATATCATTGAGCGAGGATGAATGAATTCTTAAAACCTGTTTATAAAAATATAGAGAATATCAAAATTTTACATATTCCTTATATTTTCATTCTTTTTCACACCAGTTTGTTGGTACCCATTCATTTCTGTCAGTCTTTGTCTTCCTTTTCCCAAAGCTCCTCTTCCCTCGGGCCCCACATCTCCCTTGTTTCTCCACCCAGCTGCTCCCTGGGTCTTGCTCAGCCTGTCTCGATTTCACTGGGCTCCTGTTCTGGCACCTTGGCCATCCTTTTCAAGTGGGCCTGTGTGTGTGTGCGAGTGACCGAGTAGGAGGGAGGATCACAGTGTTAGAAGCAGCTTAAAGGCAAGGGATTAGGGCAGCACAACCACTGATTAAAGCCTTCCAGCCTCCTCTGGCCCCATTAATGCAATCTTAATCACAACGTTTTATCCCTCATCTCACCCCGTGGTTCAGGACCTTTCATTTAGTGGGAGTTTGTGTTGTTTGGCCAGTGGATTAGTGCCACTGAGAGACAAAAAAGTGAAGGGGAAAAGAGAGGTCTGAGTTTGCACCGTAACGTTCAGTCGTTCCCTCTCCAGTTCGTCCTCACATGTAAAAACTGGCGAACAAATCAAGAAACTGGCTGGCTGAAGATGGCTGGTGGCCACCATGCCATCTTAGAATTTTTTTTTTAATATGTGAACACAATATCCCCAGTATTCTTATTTATATGTCAGGTTGTTTTTTTCATTTTAACCATAATTTGCCAGGTAATTTCAAGAACAGCAAGGATTGTTGTTGCAGCACCAAGGGACGATCCTCTAACTGGTGTCCCCTCCTTTAGGCATGGCTAAACATCTATGTGTGATGCCTGAAGCTACCAATGCCGAATGGTCTTATTGGTGGTGGGCTAAAAGATTGATGCTGTGCCCATGAATTTGAAATTATAGGCTGGATAGTTATGGCTGAATCAGGCATCACACAGACATACAGAATTATTGGCCATGTCTTAATGACAGGAGCACAGATTGGGGATCATACCTTGGTGCTATGACAGAGCCCCCTGCCATCGGCTGGCACTCCATCCATGGTGTGCTTCCACCTGCACCAGTGAGTACTGGATTAGAAACCCCAGCTACCCCCAGCTAAGTGGGGATAAAATGAAAAAAGCATTTATAGTTCTAGTTCCTGGGCAGAGTTACTAGGTATTGTAGTATACTCTTATGCCTTAAGTAAAATTTTAAAAAGGTTTTGAACAAATCATCAAATAAAATGTATTTCAAAATGAACAAATCCTTAACCAGTCAGTTTTAAGACCTTAATGCTTAATTAAAATCTTTTACCATTTTGTATTTCACATACAAATGTATGCATTGGATTTATACACACAAACATGGTCCAAAAGTCTGAAATCACTAGTGAAAATGCTTCCATTTTGTCTTAAATGTATCAAATACGTTTTTGAAAACAAATAATCTAATCACACAGCTTAACAATTTGAGTGAAAAGTTAAGTCCTTCAATAAATCCATTAAATAATAATACATTTCAGATTATATTAGCATTTGGTATGTATTCCTGCTCTTTTAAAGTATTGCTGGATCTGTCGTGGATCATTAGAGGTTTTGTATCTTTTGTTGTCCTCTGTTCATCTGTTCGGGAGCTCAGAACTGTAGCCCCTGCTGTATGTCACATTCGATTTTGTTCGCTCCTGATGTAATGTTAACATATTAAAATCATGCCACCTGACATTGGGAGTAGAGAGTCACATGAGAGGGGATTTTAATTCCTGTCCCATCCCAATCCCGGGTCGGAATTTTAAAAAATCCTGTCCTGTCCCACTCCTGGTAAAATGACTCCCACCCCGCTCCCATGTAAAATGACTCCCGCTCCCATTTTGCCTATTCATTTTAGTTTCTAGGCAATACAATTAAATTTAGTCTTATCCCCATTCATTTGAGGTCATATAGGGAGACATTTTATGCCTTAATCAAAAAAAAAATCCTTCACTAAAGGCCACAAAACATAAATAATACACGGCCTGTGGTCCCTATAGTTTTTAGCGTGTAGTGTGTCCGAATACAAAGTATGCGATTTCAGACGCAGCCCTTGTGTTTACTCCCTCCATTGTTGCTGTTCTATGAATTCCGGAGGGAAGCTGTGGCCGGAAGCACCGTTGGCTTCTGGGCCGTGTAGTTCTTTAGAATTGCTTACTGTACTGTAACTGTACTGTTACTGTAGGTTTCTTAAAAGAAAAAAAATGACAAAATGGCGGTGCCTATTCCATGGTTATCTTTTGTCTTCTTTATTGGTTCCCGCTCCCGTCTGCTCCCGTTAACTTTTTTATCCTGTACCGTCCCAATCACGTGAGTAATAGTTAAGTTGAGTCCCATCCCGCGGGAATCACGTGACCCGAGGGATTCCTGAAAAAATGTCAGCCCTTAAAAGGGAGACCAAACTTGCAAGCCTGTATGAATCTGGATTCAATTTGTTTTGGAATCTAGAAAAGAATCACGCTGAAGTCTTCTTCTTACTATATGAGTCAATCTCTGGGAACTGTGTGTGTCATTTTGTTGAAAGGCAGAGGTCAGAGTGGACACATGGCAGCATCTCCCCTGGGATGGAGCCACAGGTCACTGCTGCTTCTCCTCAGGCTGCGTGATGTGTCGGTGCAACACGTTTCTGTTCCCATCGCCATTTAAACGATCATGGCAGCACAGCCAGAGAGCAGCTGACTGCTTAATTTGATCTCTATTTGTATTCAGTCTTTTTAGCACTCACATTTCTGACGAATGTCAGTGCTCACATCCCCGCTGTCTTTTTCTGGACACGGTTTCAGGGGGGCAGAACCTATCCTCTGAAACACAGGGCACTAACATAAGCATGGCCTGGACGGGACGCCAGTGCATGGAGTTCACCTAGTGAGCTTCACCTAGTCGTGGGCTAATGTTTAAAATATCAGTACATGTCTATTTTCAAAATCAAATGGTCACCTGGAGTAGCTGAGATGTATACTTTAACTTTTCAAATTAGAATATCATATAGACAATCCTTTACTTAAAATCATTTCTGCTCTATCCCTCCTAACTTGTGGATTACAAAAAGAGCACTGTTTTACTTTTTTATTAACGAAATTACACATGTTCAACTGCTCATTAATGCAAGTATCTGATCATCCAATCACATGGTAGCAGCTCAATTAATTTAGGCATTTAGACATGGTGAAGACGACCTGATGAAGTTCAAACCGAGCAACAGAATGGGAGAGAAAGGTGTTTTAAGTGACTTTGAACATGGCATGGTTGTTCGTGCTGGATGGGCTGGTCCGAGTTTTTCAGAAACTGCTGATTTTCTGGTGTTTACACTCACAGTCATCTCTAGGATTTACAGAGAATGGTCCAATACAGTGAAAATATGCAGTGAGTGACAGTTTTCTGGGAGAAAATGCCTTGTTGGCGCCAGAGTTGAGAGGGGAATGGTCAGACTGGTTTGAGCTGATAGAAATTAATCAGTAATACAAATAAGGACTCATTACAATCGCGGTATGCAGACAATTCGTTCATTTTGCAAGATATCTCACAGGACAAGGTGTTTTCATCATTTATTACTAGCCAAGGCTGCTCTACCTGCACAAATGTGGACGACTGTTTGCATTGGCAATCAAAAACATACTGTATTTTGCAGTGTGATAATCAGCACTAGGAAGAAATGTGCAATTTATGTTCTGTATATAACATGTTTACGTCTGCTGTTGATTTGTCGTCCCGTCGTCGTCGTCCGTCCCCCCCCCCCCTAGTCTCTAAGCACACCTGTCCTCCATTCCGTCTGCGTACATGTGGAGTTATGTGTTCATTGCTGGGGATGAGAGAGAAGAGGGTTGATGAGAAAGGACAAAAACAGAAGAACACTTCATTCACCTCCCTCGTTTGCATATTGCATCCTAAATTTCTCTCTCTCCTTCACTCTCAGTCAGCCTCTCTCACTCTCTGTGTGCCTCAGCTGTCTGTCAGCCCCCCACGGCTCTCCCAGCTGTCTCGGCTCCCCGAACGAGCAGCTTCACAACAATGCAGGTCAGGGGTCAAGAGAAAGAACAGGCTGCACTTACAATGGACCAGTGGTGCCCGCTCAAAAACAATCACTCCCTTTTTCTCCTTCACTTCCCTCGCCCTGTCGAGGCTGGAAAAGACAATCCTATAGAGATGTTGGGGATTGGAGTGCACTCCACGGACAACAGTCACTAAGGTGCCTGCCATTGCCTCAAATAAAGAATGCGTGCACGCTAACACACACTTGTTCATTCACGTTCCACTTTGGCATCATACTCTAATAAGCTTCGCTTTGTTCAGGAGTGAACAAGCTTGCTGCTGACCAATATCAGGACAAAGCAGTGCACAATGAATGGCTCTTGGCTAGACTGCAGTGATATGAAAGTGTTGGCAAAACATACCTTTTAGTTGTTGGGGTTATGAGGTGAAAAGCCAAAGCCATGGTTTGCTGAAACAACAAACTGGTGTGCTTATTAGACAATTCAGTACAGGTATGCAGCATTTAATTGCCATATGAGCAATGGCAATTGGCTTTAATGGCCAAGGTCTTAGAATTATTAGAATTATTAAAAATGCTTTTTAGGTTTTGCCATCCATCACTCACCAGGAATAGTGGACTGAAAGTAAGACTGAAATTGAGGCATGCATTCACCTGACCTCCAGATGAAAGAACTAATTCCACCAGATGTCTTCTTTCCAGAGTGCATCCTGGTACCATGACTTTCTCAGGTACTGAGAGAAAACGCGACTCGTCAGACCACGTAACGACCTTCCAAGCCTTTCACTTATTGGCCAATGTAGTTATTTTGATCTGCAAACACCTACCCCAAAAAGTAAAAAAAAATAGTGTAGGAAATAAACAGTAATTTAAGACAAAATGAACAAACAAAATTTAAGAAGAGCTACATAATTAAAGAGTGAATCCTAAATTACTTTATATGCACCTGAACCTCCTAAGAGAAGAAGCCATAATGTTACTGTAATTTAACATGAATTAATCAATTGGCCTCACCTCAAGGAGCACTAAGACTCTTGAACGTGCCCCCTGGAAAACTGGGAAGTTGTCATGTAAATACACACAGGGACTGAACTTGTACAAAGTAAAACCCACACCCTCTAACTAACAGACATCACCTCACCAAAGGCAGGGTCTGAACCAGAATGGCTGGGAAGTTGACTGGTTCCCAATTATAAGCCATTCTGATGTATCCCCGCTTCTGACGAGGTGAAGGCTCTCGGATATGGAGTTGCATCTTCACCATGGCGCACCACTTACACATATTTACAGCCCAGAAGGGTTCCACAGCACCAAGGATCCAGGGCGTCCAGGAACAGTTAATTCCACGTGGTTGTGGTCGGCCCATTTTTGCCATGGACTGGAGCATTTCGGGTCTGTAGATCTGCTTGCATCACAAGATCCTCACCAGGGATGCCCCACATTACAGTTACTCTAAGAAGTGCACCAGTGTAGAAGCAGGAGAGTATTTGGGATTCAGTTCATCAGTTCATTAAATCATCTCGTTATAGATGTTATACACAGTAATCACTTTATTAGATACACCACCTCGTTCCTTTGTAATTCTTCAGTTCCCTGCGTTTTCTCACACATGGATCATCCTTACTGTAGCCATTTTGCATCATACGGTCAGATTTATATTAAGGCCCATAAATGCTTTGAATCAACTAGAAATATGTTGACATTCTCGTCCGTGGTAGTCACCCATAGGGTACATATGAATATTAGGCTGAAAAATGTTGGAGGGCTGATATGAAATCGCCTCTTTGTCACAGTTGCTGTCTGTTCATATGACCTTTGTGTTTTGTATATTTTTGTTAGGCTGTTTGTCTAGGAAATGTTTAGAGAGAGTGAAAGGGGCCGCCGTGACAGTCACCTGTTCTGCAGGCCTGAGTTCCCATGGCTCTGTGAGGCCAGCATGACCTGACTTACTTAGTCCTCACACAAGCATTCAGCCCTCAGGCTTTTTATCCTGGCACTTTGTGAATTCTCACAGCTGAGGAACGAGTCCACATTAACGATGGCTTTGCTTTGTGGCTTGATATAGGTATATAATGTATGTAGGTTTTCAGTTATTGATTTCATGTCAAGTGCGTTAAGGAAGGTTGAAGAAAATAGCCATGTAGTGACTGTGTAGAAAGAGCACTCTAGAATCTGTTCGATTCAAATGTTTAGGCTTAGACACTGACGTGAATCATGATACACAATAACGTGACGTACATCCTCCTCTCCATAGTCTAATATGGTTGTTTTTGTTTTGTGATTAGGCATCAACATATTGATAGACTACTTGAACAGGGGCACAGACAAAATGTTGAGGAGCTCAGCTGTACGCCCTGTGTTTGTCATTCATCAACTCTAACTGTTAAACTCTAAATATTAAACTCTAAATACATTATGTGAGTTAACACTAAAGCGGGCGTTACTCTGCCATGGATGAGAACAGATTAACACTAAAGATTGTTTTAGTAAGTGCATTCATTTTGTTTATGCTACAAACAAACTGGAGCCTTTTGCGAGTTTAACAATTGTCGTAGCTTCATTTTGCTATGTTTTATGGGTTTTAGGTGGGTATCCAAGCCTATAGCTATGATCCATCATTATTTCACCTGCAGTGTGGCTGACTTTTTGGAGTTAAGGACGCCCAGTAATCCATGCAGAAAAATAGAAAGAAACTGGCTTTGGATTAACACATTAGCCTCTCAAGCTTTTGGAAAGATGCTGAGGCACTATGGGAAATGTGGGGCCTGTGTAATGTAGTGAGTTTGCATTGTGTGCCTAATAGCTCTGCTCAGAAATCCAGGACAAAATCGTTTCTTTAACCAGCATAATCGTAGTGGAACACAGCACCATTTTACTGGGTTTTACAGCATTGTAAACTGGGTCCGATGTCACCCCTGTTGATAATAAAAGGCATGGGCAAACGAACTGTATATAATATAAGAATATTTATTTTTAATAAGTGCGAAATAGGTCAATATTTACAAAACATTAGAGCAAAATCCAGGTGAGAATGACACAGAAACACGTAAAAGAAAAAAGAATCCAATAAATAAAATAAATAGTTCAGAAGGAATGGCAGCAGTTGCTGGCAATTTACCGAGAACAAAAACGAACCAGATTGACTGTTTCTAGTCGGGCAGTCAAAATAAATTAATTAATTAAATACAGCTATAAATAAACAGTTATGTCCACATGGCAAAACAATGTATTGCTTTTGTGTTTTAGAGGGCGTTTGCTGAAATGGAAAAAAGGGATCTTGATGCTGTAGAAAAACACGCTCGTTCGCGTGTGTTTGCGGTTTTATGCATAGCACACCTCTGTGAGTGAGCAGAAGATCCAGGACGAGTCTGAAGACATTGTTGTGATGACTAATACATGAATGAATGAATGAATGAATGAATAAAACATACACATTTTTCAACCCTGCTAGGGTTAGTCAGAAGTTGTAGATCACCCTTAGCAGATGTCACAGTTTTAGTCTCCTAACGTCCCTTTGATCTCTGACTATGAGATCGGTTTCTGCCAAAAGGCATTCATTCGCTGTAAATGGTGCTGACCTGTGTGGCCACTATGTGTGGTGAGGCAAACGACTCAAAGGCCATGTCTAAAGGCAGCTCGTACCGAGAGCCAGGGAACAGTGTGTGGCCCTGGGTCACCGGGAGTCCAGCCATGGTGGATGCTTGGTAGTGTTGAGAAGACAGGAAATGGGCTGGGTGTGTGGGGTGTGGAGTGAAGTTCCTCTCCACCTCGGGCTCTTGCTTGAGAGCAAAGTTGCCGCTGATGCTGAGGGGAGGCGTTAAGGGCCCATCGTAAGGTGGTGTTCTGTTGCTACACTCGTTGGGTGAGTGATTCTCGTATACAGCCGCTTTGAAGCCTTTCAGGTGCAGAAGATGTGAGGCCTCCAGTGAGCCGTAGGGGGGGCTGGGAAGACCAGGTGATGGGTAACTCAGAGAGAGCGCCTGCTGACCAGCCACCCCTCCTACTCCCATAGTGGCACTCTTCTCATCGTTATTGTGCAGCAAGGCTGTTGGCCCCAGCTGGAGGCATCCAGCCACCAAATTACTGGTGGGCTGCGACAGCCCCTTGCAGAGCATCTCCAGAAAGCCGTGACTCTCTGGTGACTGGCCATTTTCCAGGACCTCCGACAGTGCCCAGATGTAGTTGCGGGCCAGCCGCAAGGTCTCGATCTTGGACAGCTTCTGGGTTTTGGAGTAGCACGGCATGACTCGCCGCAGGTTGTCCAGGGCATCGTTCAATCCGTGCATACGCGTACGCTCCCTGGCATTGGCTTTGACCCGACGGGCACGGAAGCGCTCCAGTCTGGCTTTTGTCATCTTCTTTTTCTTAGGCCCTCTTCGTTTTGGTGCCTTTCCCTCATCCATACCACATTCTTCATCCTCTTCTTCCTCTTCCTCCTCCATGTCCTCGCTGCCCAGATCCAAAATGCCACGGTTCATTCTCCTGTGTAGGCTGTAGCGGTTTCCTGTATCCAGGATTTGCTCACCATCTTGAGAGCTTAGGTCCTCCTCAATCCAGCCCAAAGAGCTGACCAGCTCGGTCACATCTCCTGGCTTCCCAAATGGCTTGGTCATCATCATGATCTGAGAAAGCAACAACATAAACTTTGTTAAAGATTCTGACTAATGAGGGATGCCGTTTAGTTTTGATTTAGAAATGTAACATTGACAAGTTCACTGAGAGTGAAAATCTCTCTTTGCATTTCATTTCAGCACTAAAGAATGGACAGCTCTGTTCCAACTACACAGCTTCGTGAGAAACCTTTCATCAGATCAACACCATTTAAATCATTTTATCAGAAGTCCACGACTATGTGTATACAGGGTAATGCATGCTCAATCTCCAACTGGGACATGAGAGGATTTGTGTGGCGGATAAGCGCCCGGATTTAATTTGAACGCAGCCTCAGCAAACTACACAAACAAATAAATCTCTCACTGATGAATCTGCTTGGACTGGGATTGAATTTGAGTCAGTACACAGTTAGTTTTTTACATGACAGCATTAAGACCAAGAGATGGTTAGAGATAAAGCTTAAAAGAGCTTAGAATTGATACAATCTTACAATCCAAGCAGGTTTAGTTTAAGGGTCTTTGCCAGGGACCCAATAGTGGCAACCACTAGACCACCACAGCACTCCCTTGTTTTGGTTAATCAATAATATTTTGATATTTGGTTGCCTTGCTGTCGAGTTAACTGGACATTGGACCAGAAGTCCTTTAGCAAGGCCCCCAACCCACAATTGCTTGGATTGTAAGAGTGCATCAGTTGCACTTGTAATCAATTATAAATCGGCCTGGGTAAGGGCAATTGCTCAGTGACTAAATGCAATTAATAATGTTAACTTTCTTTAATTAGAAAAAGTGATTCCATGCTGTGTTCACTAAAGGTTTATTTCAGCAAAATTCTAAAAAATAAACAGACCAACACTGATAAGAGACAATAAATCAGTTTTACGTGCTGACACTCAATTAGTTTTAGAATTACATGCTATAAAGAAACGAGTTTTGCATTTTAGCGTCTAAAAAATTGCTTAATTCGGTTTCCATAAACAGACGCGTTGGGTCTCGAAATTCTTTAAAAAAATAATAATAATAATAATTGTATTTATGTAGACCATAGATGAACTAAATTAATTCTAAAAATTATTGTATTTTACAAACATATTTAAAATAAAAACGAATATCTTACCTGTTAATCAGACAGCTGGCTCCGTGACACCAATAAACTAAACTCTGGGCTGAACGGCGACACTCTGCACCCTTTACAGCCTCCTGCGGCTTTCCATGCGCGTGGCTCTGCGGATCTTTGACGGACCGCCAATTCCGCTTTGACCTTTCTAGTGGAGCGCGCTAAGGCCCGCCCATAGCCACGCCCAGTCCTAACTGAGGCAACACGCGTGGCGGGCTCGTGCTACAAGTTTTATGAGTGTCAGTCATTCACCAGGATCAATACGCGCGCGTGCGAGAGAGAGAGAGAGAGAGAGAGAGAGAGAGAGAGAGAGAGAGAGAGAGAGAGAGAGAGAGAGAGAGAGAGAG
>JAUZST010010780.1:0-12243 GCA_034779995.1 Parotocinclus haroldoi | reverse complement strand
GCATACGCATGGAAATTTCCTCCGTGTCCTTAGTAGCAGCCGCCATATTTGCCACCTTGCTGCTCAGAGTAGACCTCTTAGTATCTTGCTCTGTTTTTGCTTTAGTAGTCGGCATCTCGTTTCCTTTTTTAAGGTCAAATGTAACGAAAGTGAGAAAAACTCCGTTTTAGTTTTTCTGGTAGTGATGTAGTAAAAGTTTGTAGATTTTAGGCAGCTTGTGCTAGGAGCCTCTCAAAAACACGTTCATCTCCTACATCCTCTAAACCGGAAGTCGGTTGTTGAATGTATGTTAACAGAAACATTTGGATATTTACATTGTTTGTTAATGTGTATATTCTTACTTTATATATTTAAAATCCAATGAAAACGTATGTATAATTTAAAAAAACAATATAAGCATGATAAGAACAATGATGTGCTCAAAATAAGGATTAAGAGGCCATGGAGGAGTATAGGGCTAAACTGGGAGCTAATTTGGAAAAGAACAACAGGGATGTATGGAAAGGCCTGAGACACATCACAGCTTTTAATCAACAAAGCCCTGGACCATCATCTGAGGGCAGTTATGAAAGGCTGAATTAGATATACTAAGTTTTTCCAAGGTTTGATAACAACTCTCCTCACACGCCATTGTCCTTTGCTCTGTCTCCAGCCATCTGGAATGGCAACACCTCAGCGAAACAGCAATCACCATTCACAGCTCATACCTCCTCCATTCAGAGCATTCGCATCTTACCTGTTGTAATTCCCCTCCCCACAATTTGGAGCAGTCAAGCAGCAGATAAACCAGTCAAGAAAGAGCTGAGTAAAATCAAGCAGTGCAAAGCAGCAAGAATGAATGCCATTCAGCCTTAAGCAGTGAAACTTTGTGCTGAGCAGCTGTTTAGAGTCCTGAGCTACAGCCTAGGAAAGGTTTTACTCATTTAGAAAATGACTATCGTACTGTCACACTGACATCCCACCTGAGACAACTGGTGGGAGCTGACCTGGACCCTCTGCAGTTTGTATATTAGGATCATTATCTACCTGCTGGACAGAATGTACTTTCATCTGAATATAGTAGGCAGCGATATGATGATTCTGTGTTTTTTATTTCTCAAATGCTTTCAACACATTAAAGCCAGTGTTACTAGAGGAGAAATCTTATGAAATTACTGATTTCTTGTGTTTAAAGACATTTTTCCGGAGTTGGTGATCTTGCACATGGAGGCCATTCTGGAATAGGCATGAACCTGCCCTACATTTGACTGTGAATTTCTTAGCTAATGTTAGATACAAAATAACACACTTCAAGCTGTGCAGTAATATTGAATATGTACCATTTTATTGGGTTTAGTGAACATTATTAGCAGTTAAGGTTTAACAACTGGAAGGAGTCATAAGCTGGGAACCATTACCATATGGTCGATGTCACAGTCTGAATATGGAATGGTATCATATACAGACCCAACTGAACAATATAGCTTCGATCTATACTGTTCAATAGTTTATTAGTCTGTTAAGTGATTCCTCTCAGTTCCCAGTCTTCCTATTAATTCCCAATGTGAGTAGTTTTGTGTAGCAAACATGGCTTTATTTTATATTTCTCTTGTTTTTGCATGGTATTTATATAGTTCACTCAGTTTGCCACTTTTTTGGTTTAAATCATGTTACCCTCTTCTAAGATTTACGTTCTTACAATCCTGGTGTAATTAAGGCCTAATTTAAACATTTGAATGGGTAGTTTACAGTACACCACCCCACCCCACCCCCACCCACCCCATTTTCTCACATTCAAATCAGACCGCCATATTTTTTGTTATTTAATTAATTTTTATTGTTAGCAATTAGTGTATTAATTCTGGAATTCTGAACCTTTTTTGATGACCCCTTAACCTATTCTGTAGGTCAGTATTAACTGCAAAGGGCTGGTGGGGCTGCAGGTTTTCCTTCTAGACAACTAGCAGCACACCTGATTTAATTAGTTTGATCAGTCTTTTAAAAAAACTGATTGCATTTGATTCTGCTTGGCTGAAATGAAACCACACAACCACACCGACCTATTGAGGATACGATTGGATACCTTTGCCATAGTGGCACCAGGATAAACTGAGATGTGTGCTCTGGTGTGCTCTGCTTCTCTGTTCACCCAGGTCCCAGTCTCCATCCTGGTCACAGCTTCTGCCCGCTCCCTACCGACTCCGACCTCCACCGTCTCATACACACACACCCTGCTTCCTCGTTCCTTTGTTCAATAAACCTCCCGTTGTTCTGCATCCTCGTCTCCGTTACGCTCTTTCAACCGCTTGTGACATTAACTGTACAAACATATATTTATCCAATCCAAAACCTTTCCTTTAACCTTTCTTGGAAAAAAAATGAATATAACACAATTTTTATTTATACATGTCCTGTATTTCATATGCTATACACTGCAATCAATTACAGCCTGGTGACCACAATCACCTAGTTTACCCTTCCTCTTATAAAATGATTATTAAATCATCTTCTGTAATCTTAGCACACAACATTTTCCCCAACGCCAAATAGAACTTAATTGTCAATAGTCAATAGTCAACGCCAATAGCCCGTTTTATCCCGGGTGTATGTCCATTAGCTATGTTCCATTTTTTCTAGGACTTTTTTTCATCATATCTGATACATCAGATAATGTGCCATCGTCCTCCTGTGTCTCTTCTACACAAATCCATGCTCTTATTAAGGTTTTCTTCAGTCACTAAATTTTTCCTATATCAGTCTGTTTCTCTTTCCCCAACTTGTCTTCTTTCAGTTTACCATAATTCTCAATCTGTGCCTTATGTTTCACTCCATTACCATCCTCCTTCTCATTTCCTCCTGAAGCTCCCTGAGCAGCTGGGGGTTATACAGTCTGGACCTCTGCAGCATCATGGCCCATATTCTCCTGTTCCACAGCTCCACCCAAGCTTGAGCTGCTTACAGACTGGGTCCTATGTGGACATCTCCACCTTTTGAGTGCAACATCCCCACATTCACAACACCTCATAGCTCCGGTGCTAGTAAATAGTATCCTTTCATGCCAGACCTTGAAAGAGTTGTCCAGAGTGGATTCATTTAAAAACATTATTACTTGTCGCCTGAATGATATTACATGTTTTAAACTCGGGTTTTTACAAATAAGGGGAATCATCCTGTTTTTCCTTGCTAGTTTACCATATGTAACAAGTTCTCTCTCAATATCAGTTTTATTAATAAACTCTGGTACATCTGAGATGGTAACTTTTACGGGTTATGAAAGTAGTGGTGATATTTTATAAAAAAAAAAAAAACTCTGCTTACGGTGATGCCACGCTCCACCAATTGCGTTACTAACGTAGTGTTTTTTTATAAAAAATAATGACGCTTTATTCATTCTTGAGGCATTCTCTGACTGCCAACAGTGTTTCCTCTACCGGTACCTCCGATCCTATCTCACACCGAACTAGCCACATGCTATACTTTTATTTGCATGCTAAACTTGATATTTTCACGTGGATAAGACAGAAAAAGAAACATAACACATAGAAAGAGAAAGGTACCCTAAAAAAACAACAATAATAATAATTATTATAAAATAATAAAATAGCACAGCTGAAAAACAACATGGACAGACTTCAAAAAGACAATAAACTCATGAGATAAGAAATGAGGAAACTTAAAGACAAAATCGATCAGAAAGAATCCATGATTCATGATCTCAAACAGCAGCTAATCATATCACCACTACAGCTCGCCTCCAGTGCACCAGTGATCTGCCTGTCCACCCAGAGACCAGCCAGATAGCCAGCCAGCACACAGACCTGCCAGCCAGTCAGCACACATACCTGCCAGCCAGCTCACAGACCAACCAGCCAGCCCCTCTACAGTCCAACCAGCCAGCCGGCACACAGTCCAGCCAGTCTTCAACTCTACCCACTATCTTTCCACAAGACGGCAATTTTGATAGATTCCAATGGCAAATATCTAAACCACAAGCTCTTCCCCACGCACAGAGTACTGAAGTTCTGGTGTCCAACCACAGACAGTCCATTCAAGCTACTCTGCCTGTTTTAACTACAAGACCCTCAAAATATAATAATTCACACGGGCACAAAACAACTTCCATTCCAAAAGAGAGTCAGTGAAGAAGGTGGCTAAGAGAGAAACTACTACATTACTAGAGAGTGCCACAACATACCCCAAAACTGTCACTGCTCAGCACCTAGCCATAACAGATCAGCACCTTCTGGACCATGTGCACCTACAACAAGAAGGCACCGGGATCCTCGCCAAAAGCCTACAGGACACCACAATCAAGAGAAATTCAAACCACCAGAGACTCATCAGAGCCAAAGAGCATCATCAAAAAAGACCTCACACCTTCCTCACACCCCACTAGCCTCCTAGCCAAAAGAATCACAGAAAATACTCTGTAAATCAGACGAAAACCCCGCCCAACCGAACCCAAACATATCTGACCAAAGGACAAAGCACAAGGACCAAATACAGAGGTGAGCAAAGACAGGGCCCCATCTTCAGCAACTCGCTGCTACAGTGCTCCTGCTATGCTGAAACCCCACCTCTTCCACCTCCACAGCATCTCACATACGCAGATGTGGTTTGAGGTAACACACACCCAGATCACAAAGAAATGGGAGAAGTGCGACAACTGCTACAACCTATATGTAAATTCTGGTGTAAATGTTTGATCCAAAATTTTTAAAAAGTCTTTGTATCATTACACATCCTCTGTAAACATTTCATTATACTAAAATGTTTATTGCATTGCATGTTTAATGCGATTCTGGGGGGATCACTGTATGGTTTAAAAATGTTCTTTCATCTAATCTAACAGTAGTTAAAAAAGGACTCACACACACATTTGTATTAAACTAGAACAAGGTATAGTGAGTAAGGATATTTTTTTATTTGTGCAGTATACACTGCTCCTGCTGAATCCCCATACATTAATCAAGACTTTTTCCACAATCTCCACACAGAAACCTGCTATTTCCAGGCTCAGGGAAATGAAAACTTTAATGCCAGAACAGGATAAGAAAATGATATAACGTACACATCTTCAGTACACTACCTTATTTGGCCCTTACATTAAAACCCAGAATGAATACAGATCCTGCCAAAAATTAGAACGGTAAGGAGTTACTGCAGCTCTGTCAAAGCCTGGGCCTGTACATACATAATGGTCGGATCCGAGGGGACTCAGTATGTCAGTTCATTTATTGCTCAGGTCTTGGCTTTAGTGTCGTTGACTACGCCATTACTGACATGGACCCATCACACATAAGTGCGTTCACTGTAAAACCACAGCTACCCCTATTAGACCACCACAAAATTAATGTGTTTCTAAAAACAATCCACCAACCTGAAAGGAAAAGAGAAAATTACAAACTAATCTGATCTGACTAAAGCAATCAATTCTGCTGAAATTATCAACCTCATTAACTCTAACAACAGAGCTACAGCCCAACCAACGTCAAGTTAACCAAGTTGTAAATATAATTACTGCTCCTCTGCAACTAAGGCTAACATGGGTAAAACAAATTCAAATAAACAAAAGGTCAAAACTGAAACATGGTTTGATAGATAATGCAAATTGCAAAAAAGAAATTGATAACATATCAAACCAAAAACACAAATTCTCACAATGCACTGAGGTCAGACAAACGTATAATCAAAGTCTTAAAACCTAAAAGCGAATGCTTTATAGAAAAAAAACAGCAGCATTACCGTCAGATATTACAGGAAATTGAAGAATCCATTAACCAAAACCAATTCTAGGAGAAATGGAACAATCTAAATTCAAACCAATTGAAAGACGTGTTTATAAAAGACCCAACAATCTGGACTTCCTACTTATAATTCACGAAATTCTCAACACACAATTTGATCAATGAACAGAAACTAACCCAAAATAAACTCAAACAACTCGAAACGAATAAAAAAGATAATCAGAACCCATTAGACCACCAAATCACACATGATGAACTGTCTGCTGTCTTCAAAGCCAGGAAAGCATGTGGAGTGGATGGTCAATACAGAGATGCTCAAAAACAGCACTCCCCTGATACACACCGCTCTACTTAAACTCTTCAACCTCGTTTTTCAGGTTGCTGTCCTGACATCTGGAACCGGGGGCTTCTCTTCCCCATCTATAAGAGTAGAGATAAATTGGACCCTAATAACTACCTTAATAGCTACTCATAAATTGGACCTAATAACTACATTAACACTCAGATACAAGCCTTCCTTACTGAACACCAAGTCCAGAGTAAGAGTCAGATCGTCTTTTTACCTAATCATTGTACCATTGATCACATCTACACCCTACACACCCTCATCAATCAGCACCTCCACCAAAAACAGAAAAGTCAAATAATGACATGCTTTGTAGACTTTCAAAAAGCATTTGATTCTGTTTGGCAGACAGCATTATTTTCAGCTTTTAAAAAGTGGTGTAGGAGGTAAAGTGTATGACATAATTCAATGGCTTTATCTGAATAATAAATTTAGTCTAAAACGGGGGAAGAAAAGAACAGAAAAGTCCAACCCTGTTCAGTCTTTATATTAATGAGTTAGCGGTGTAGCTGGAACATTCTGCAGCTCCTGGACTCTTTTATATTCTTAATGTTACGTGGTGAAAATTCCATCAGTTGTCTGCACTTTAATTGAGTTATATAATTCAGTTGACCTGAGGTGTTGTTAAAACAGCTTTTGGTGTACAGCTACAGGTGGCATAGCTGTATTTGTATTTGTATTTTGTAAGATTTTGAATGTAACTGTTTAATTAGGATTATGTAATGCATTGTATTTAACTAGCTCAACATAACTACATTTTGTTTCATCTGCTGAGAAAAGGTAAGGAAACTTTTTTTGCTTAATTTTATCACAACATTTAAAACAGGAATTGTCTTTGTACTGCAGTAATGCACAACATTACTTTTGCAAGTCATGTGAGTGTGGCAGATTGTGTTTTTTTAATAAATTTTTTTACTTAATTGCATGGGTTAAAGTGGGATGTTGCTTGCCCTATAAAAAAGAGGGCACTACCTTCCAGGTAGGAAGGTTGCTCTCTCTTTATTAAGAATATTTTAATGTCGTATTGATATTTACATTTTAATTATCTTATTAGAACTGTTACGCTGCCCGCTACCCGTCGCTCCGATCTCTATTGGCTGTTGCTCTTTATAGCACTGACGCGGACGGACAGTCCTGTTTGAAGGAAGTTAACGTTCCTCTAGCTGCTCCTTCTTCTGTGGTGTTGCTGCTTTTCTCCATGTTTTGGTGAAGCTGTATATTCTGGCTGTTAAGCTTCTGCTTTGTCATTATTTATTTTGTTTGGTGTTGTCATACAGACTCAGTTTATTTATATTTTCGGTTTTTGGTAATCTTATTTTGTTTTTTAATTGTTACGTTTCTCATTTTCATCTTTTGAGTTTCGTTTGATTATATTTTTGTTAGGATTTTGGGTAGGAATTTTCTTTATTTTTCTTTATTATTTTGGTTACATAATATTCCTGTTTTTGTCATCGCAGCTAGCTTACTACTTATGGCTAGCTTCTGTCATCTAGTATCTAACAAATTTCATTGATCTTTTTAATGAATGTTGATTGATTAATTTCATAGCTGCAGCTAAGTGCTTTTAGTGTTTTAGGTCCATGTTTAAAATTGTGGAATTGAAAAAAAATCAAGTCTTATAATATTTTGATTGTCGAAAACGGGTCTCTGTCTCCAACAAACGAACCTGGGTCCTCTTATTTAACGCTAGTATTTACTAGTCGTTATTTCCTGAGGTGAAATTCCTAGTAGTCTGATTATTACATATTTGTTTATAACCCCATTTTAGTGGGTGTTATCCCTCTTATGACCACTGGGGCTTGGTGATTTTAATGGTTACAAGGTAAGCTACGTCACAATTTGGCGTAGTCGGCAGGATCTATTGTGTCGGAGACTTGTGGTTCCAGTTCTTGTTCGGTTCATTTGTATTAAGATATTGTTTTTCTTTTTTTTCTTTTGAGAATATAGGTACTGGTGGAGAAAAAGCAGCAGCACCAAGGAAGGATTGAATTTTGATTGGTGGTGCTTTGTTTTTTAACTCTGGTAATTTTGAGTAAGCCCCTTGCTGACTATGGAGGAGGAAATGCAGCAGCTTAGGGTGCTTGTAGCACAGCTTAAAATGTTAAGTTAAATGGATAGAGGAGGTAAAGGTGTGTATGCGGGCTCGCCACCTTTCAGTCCTTGATTAAGCTTATTCTATTTTTCATTATTTAGAAGAAGAAGCACATAGAGAGATCAAGTACCAGAGCAGCGTAGAGCAAAGTGACCCCACTAAAATATTTGATATTTTAAAAGAATTGTATGTTTGTGAATCATCCTATGTCACATTACAGCAGGCCTTTTTCTCTAGACGGCAGCAGGAGGGGGAGATATTATTGGAATTAGCTCCCGTACTAATGTGTCATCTGGTGCACCCTTTAATAGGGCTAGACCCTCTTCTGCTACGCAGCCGGAAAACTAGAACTCACTGAGCTGCGGACCGAAAGCTCAGAGGGGGCATTTTTGGGCTTAAAGGTGGACAATGTGCACCAGTTGATGCCATCCTGTCCTAATATGACAGTGTTGTTTGGGGGAGTACCTGTGATCTGCTTGGTGGACACTGGGTCCATGGTGTCCACCATAACAGAGAGTTTCTTTTTGCAGCAGTTTCAGCCTTGGGGTCCTGCGTCTTCGAGCTGCCAATGGGCTTGATATCCCCTATATTGGTTATTTGGAGCTTGATGTAGTTTTGTGTAGAAAGGTTATCTCTCAGTGTGGTATTCTGGTGGTCAAGGACCCACCTGGGGCATCTTCAGTAGCTCCTTGTGTCTTGGGCATGAATGTCATCAGCCACTGCTATCAGGAGTTGTTTGGGGTGCATGGTTCCTCTTTGTTTAGCTTGCCTTCATTGTCTCAGGCCCCCTGTCCTGTTTTGGATGCACTGCAATGATGTCACTCCTCTGCCTTTCAGGGCTCGAGGGATTTTCCTGGCTAGATCAGGGTACTTGGTGCCCGTGCGATCTGTGTGCCAGGTGGTGTTATGAAGCTGGTGGCCAGTACTTGTCCAGAGCATTTCTCTGGTGAGGTTGTGTTGCTGAGGATGAATTGTCAGCAGGGTTGCTGGTCTCCCCCTGGTTGTTACCTGTGGTCCAAGGTACTGTTTATGTTCCTGTGGTTAACGTGTCCATCTAGGCTCTTTGAGCTCTGCCCATGTAATTAGCCTACCTTCTGGGGTTGAAGAAGGGAGGTTTACCCCTGCAACTATGTCTTCATAGGCAGTTGCTAGTTCTTTACGGACACAATTAGAATCACTGGATTTGTCTATGCTGTCAGAACAGGAACAAAGTGAGGTTCAATCTGCACAAACCTTATCTCTCATGACATTCCTTTATTGGATGAGGTCCCAGTGCAACAGCGTTATCGGCGGGTTCCCCCTTCCGTTTACGAGGTAGTGAAGGCCCATATTAATCAGCTGCTTGAGGCCCAGATCATACAGGAGAGCAGTAGCCCATACGCATCCCCCATTGTTCTTATTAAGAAGAAGGATGGGAGCATGTGTATGTGTGTGGACTATCGTCAGCTGAATAGTAATACTAGAAAGGATGCTTTCCCCTGCCTCGTATTGAAGAGAGTTTAGATGCCTTGTCTGGGGCTCGTTGGTTTTCTACCTTGAACTTGGCCAGTGGTTATAACCAGGTACCGGTGACGGAAGGGGATAAATCGGCTTTCTGCACTCCCTTTTCGAATGGAATCGTATACCATTTGGGCTCTGCAATGCCCCAAGCACGTTCCGTCTCATGCAAAGAATGTTTGGTGACCAACAGTGTCAGTCTTTACTTCTGTACCTTGATGATATTGTGGTGTTTTCCTCTTCTGTCTCTCAGCATATTCAGAGGTTAAAGGTTGTTCTTTACCGACTCCAGAGGGAAGGAAAAGTGTGCCTTCTTTCAGCAGAAGTTTGTGTATTTGGGGCATGTTATTTCTGCCAGAGGGGTTTCTACCGACCCAGCTAAGGTTGAGGCAGTGGCTCAGTGGCAGCAGCCTCAATCTGTATCCGTGCTGTGCTCTTTTGGGGTTTGACAGCTATCATCCGCGGGTTTTGCCCAGTTAGCTGGCCCTCTCCATAGGTTGGTGGCAAAACTGCCGGCACCAAATCCAAGAAGGGGTTTGGTCACAACGTGGGTGAGGCATGGACGCCTGAGTGTGAGCACAGTTTTGTCTTGAAGGCAAAACTGGTTTCCACCCTAGTATTGGCCTATACAGACTTTTCCCGTCCTTTGTTTGGAGAGGTGCATGATTGGTAGTCGGAGCATCAGGCCCAACTTAAGTTTGCTTTTGATGGTGCCCAGGGGAAGTTGATGCAGACAGCTGGTCGTCGTAAGGAACGATATGCTCAGAGGGTGCGTGAGGCACCTCTGCAGGTGGGTCAGATGGCGTACCTGAGGGATAATAGCTTGAGAGGTCACCATAAAATCCAAGACATTTGGAGTTCTGTTATCTATCAGGTATTGAAGGAACCAGCGGGGGAGGAGGCTGAGTATACCATGGCCCCGGTACAAAATTTGCAGCGGGTAAAGCATGTACACAGGAGCATGTTAAAGACCAGGGTACATCCAGAGCCTCTTCCTAGGGGGTCTTCCCCCATTCCAATTGTATCATAGGGTGATTCACTCAGTGATGATGATTTCTGTGTATGGGTCTCTCAGGCTCCTCCTCACATTCCTTTAGGTAGCACTAGTGGGCCCTTAGCCAGTTCCGTGCCAAACATCAATGTGGAAATTGGGCCCATTGGTGAAGATTTGGTGGCTGGGCCGAGGTTAGACCAAGCATTAGGTGTGACAAGCCCCTTCCTGTAGCACCATCTTCAGAGGAGCAACCTTGCTCCAGTTCACTGGCTTTGTGGCGTTCTACACATACTACAGCTGGGCAGCACCCTAATGTTCATCACCTTCCTAGATCTGTTAGTTCACTGGGCACAGGGTCCAATAATTCGGTAAGAGTGGTGTCTGAATGGTTTGCCCCTTTCAGGCTATGGAAGTGATAGTTGTCGGTGGCTCATCGTCGGGGCCCATGGGTGTTGGTACGTTTTCTACTTGTGTGTGGGTTTACAATGTGTGAAGTAACGGGGTGATTTTGTATTTATTTGGTAGTGATTGCAGTGTTAGTGTTGTGCCGTGGTCCGAGGCCTTCATTCATTCCTTGTTTTGCATCTTTGTTGCTCTGCTGCTTAGTAGGAAGGTTGCTCTCTCTTTGTTAAGAATATATTAATGTTGTATTGGTATTTACATTTTAATTATTTATTTTGTTTGTTATTTTGTTCTTCTTAAGAAAGAGATTTCCTAGAGATCTTATTTCTTCTCTTATTAAAGTGGCTTCCGTAAACGCAGAATGACAATTGACAATGGTGTCTGGGATCTTACATTTGGTGGGCGCAAACTCATAAAGAAGTGGTTGTTGTTGTGTGTTTTGACATAGAGAAAGTGTATGGTATGCTGTTGAAAGAGCATGTGCTGATTAAGCTATCTGTGTTTGGGGTTGAAGGAAGGATTTTTGATGAATAGGTCCATACAGGTCAGGGTACTTACTCTGTCGTTTATGCAATAAAAAATGGAACTCCACAGGGCAGTGTATGTAGCCCCCTATTATTCAACATAATGATTAATGATGTTTTTAGAGAACTGGACAAAATACTTGGTGGTTTAAGCTGTCTGTTGCTAAAACCCAGGTCATTTGCTTCTGAAAAGACTTAAAGACTTTACTTTGTCTTAAAATGTATGGGCAGGTTCTTGATCAGGTGAAGGTGGTCAGGTTTCTTGGTATGTGGATGAGCTTGAAGCTGATCTGGAAACAGGACATCAGAAGATTTCTGACAAATGTAGGGTTAGTGTTAAATGCCTGGCGAGATGTAATTGGGGAGTTGACCGTTCCTCTCTCATATTACGCTCTAATAAGATCAATATTTGACTATGGTTGACCTTCAGATAAGCTGCCTTATAAACCTAAAAACTGAGCTGAGACCTGAGAAACTGGATCCTCCTCAGTGGCTTTACTGCAGGTGGAGAAATACCTTTGCAGTTGTGCAGATTTGCTTTGTCAAGATGTATTACATGTTTATACTGATGGATTGAAGCATTCTACTGTTACGATAGGGTCCCCGGGAGATCTCGCGAGACCATTCCTAGTCTCGCTAAATCCCCAGGATCCCTATCAGGT
>JAUZST010010779.1:0-12244 GCA_034779995.1 Parotocinclus haroldoi | reverse complement strand
ACACACACACACACACACACACACACACACACACACACACACACACACACACACACACACACACACACACAGAGTCGGTTGCGGTTGCTTGAGGCTTTCCACGATTGCACGCACATGAACCGTCTGGTTTATTTAACATAACGCTCTACTAATTCAATCACACAGACACACACACACGCACACACAGATACACATACAGACACACACACACACACACACACACACACACATACACACACACGCGCGCACGCACACACAGAGCAGAGCAGAGCAGGACAATTTGGCCATTACCTTAGTACGGCTTGCGTTCCGTGAGAGCAGTCGTTGTCCCGTCGATAGACCTTGCATGTGTGTGTGTGTGTGTGTGTGTGTGTGTGTGTGTGTGTGTTGCAGAGCTGGCGAGCACGGCGTGTGGTCTGAGGCCTTTGCTCACCCGACACAAGAGGATCATCGGCGGAGAGAACTCTCTTCGGTAAGACTTCCAAGCAGCCGACCTAGAAACAAAAGACAGACGCTTTCGATTAGATGAAGAAATCTGGATCTGATTCGTTTACCATATTAGAAAAGGTCACACAAACGCACTTTGCACGGCCTGGACAGGGCGCCGGTCCGTCGCAGGGCCGGGAGAGGTGCGGAGGATGACTCACCCCTGGGACACAGGGTGCCTGACCCGGCCGTGACTGGAATCCTAGACCGCCAAGAGACCCGAGTGCCAATATAGATTCATCCGCGAATTCATCTAGGCCATGACTGAGCCGGAAGCTTTCCGGCAGCAAAGGGCACTGGGCAGGAATCAAGGCAGGAGGTTCCCCTTTCGTCTGGCTCCCCACTAGAGCCGTCCTCTGAAGAAAAAAAGGGATGCCGACGAATATTTGATGTCGCCGTTGCGAAGCGAAACTTCTTCGGGTCTTGACCCTAAACAGCGGAAGAACATGGGTATTAAAGTCCAGGCTTTCTCGAGCCTGTGTGAGGTCGAACGATTCTGAGTCGTCTAGGCGAACTTCACGCTGCTCGTCACTCATCAACAGCGGTGCGAACGCAAACCCGAGAAAGGCCCTGGAACTAATGTCTCGCAGGGCGTACTTCATCCCAAATTCGTCCGTAGAACTTGCCGAGATCCTGCATTGGAATTCTGGGCTGGAACCTGGTGCCCTGTCCAGTTTGCCGTTCCTTGGGCAACGTTCTCTGGGTTAAGAGACTCCCCTGTCTGCCGGGGCAGTCGTGAGATGTCAACGAAAGAATACGGTTGTGGGGCACAAGCAGGGGGACCTTTTTTAGAGGCCTCCTGGCTGGCTCCCTCTAGAGCTTCCCCTCACGCCCTTCTGGACTGAGCAGATGAGCACTGTCTCAAAGCAGCGTTATCTTTGTAGATTATCCCAAATTGGGCGGCAGCGGAAAGGAAAATCCTTAAACGCTATAAGGAATAGCCCTTGGGAGGACCAAGACTCAAAAAGGGACCCGACCTGCTTTGGTGGTTCAGATGATTGTTGACAGTGGTGGCCTAGCGGGTAAGGTACTGGACTATGGACCAGAAGGTCCAGGGTTCAAATCCCACCTCTGCCACAGTTGGGTCCCCTGAGCAAGGCTCTTAACCCACGATGGCTTGGATTGTAAAACTGTAAGCCTGAATTGGACAAGGGCGTCTGCTAAACGACTGTGGTAGCCTAGCGGGTAAGATACTGCACTATGGACCAGAAGGTTCAGGGTTCAAACCCCACCTCTTCCACGCTACCAGGGCAAGGCCCACAGTTGTACGACAGTTAGCAACTCAGCCAAAAAATCTCATTATTAATTAAATCTTTTAACAACCACCGGTGACACTCCGGCAGCACTACCTAGAAAGAGAAGAATTACCTGCTAATATGTGTGTGTGTGTGTGTGTGTGTGTGTTGTAGGGGTGGCTGGCCATGGCAGGTTGCTGTCCGGCTTCGTGGTTCTCAGTCGGATGGCCGATTGGTGTGTGGAGCCACTCTGATCAGCAGCTGCTGGGTCCTAACGTCTGCCCACTGCTTTAAGAGGTAAGCACACACACACACACACACACACACACACACACACACACACACACACACACACACACACACACACCAGCCTATCCATCGCTGTCGCGCCAAAGTCCATTACACTCGCGCTAAGGGGAGCTAATGATCGTCATTAGCTCAGCGTTCCGACGGATGACTGACAAGGTTCAGCGGAGGAGTCGTTAGGCTCTAGACGCACCGCTTTATTAACGACGGAAGTTTCATTGCAAACTAATCAGACTTAAGCGACTGGCTGGGTGTGCTTAACACCTACGCGGTACCCACGAGAGGGGCAAAGACGGCCCAAAGAAAGATGGGAAGGGACGTCGATATGGGTCCCTCTTAAACGATCCAGAATCTGGAGCAAACTCCAGTCCTCCAAAGCCTAAACTGAAGAGGGGTGATCTCGCTGCGCTCCCTCAGACGCCACTGCGTCGAGAACCTGTGCAAGAACAGCAACAGCTGATAGAGGGACACGGGTGAGGGAGAGTCGCAGAGTTACATTCGCGAATGCCGCGTCAAACCTTACTGTACTAGGCCTGTCCACAAGCTCCGCCCACTTCTCTGGGCATCCGGGATGGACCGGGGATTGCGCTCGGGCCGATCTGGATTGCAGGTCGGGAAAAAGGAGCATCCAGACTCCTATGGGGAACCTTTTTTTTGATTTGGGGTTATATACTCTGAATCTGGCGCCCACGGCCGAACCATTGGCCAGTCCCAGTGGACATACTCGTTTACATTTATGTCATTTAGCAGACGCCCTTATCCCGAGCGACTTACAGCTCACACGGTCTTACGGTCCAAGCAAACGTGGGTTGAGGGCCTTGCTCAAGGACCCAACTGTGGCAGCTTGGCAGAGGTGGGATTTGAACCATCTGGTCCATAGCACAGTAACTTAACCACTAGGCCACCACGGTCCCAGTGCGCAGAGGTGCCTGGTCCCAGCAGTCCCGTTGTGGCCGTGACCTGAAGGAATGGGGGACCTGCCCAATCCTGGTCCAGTCCCTCTTTCCCCACGGGACGCTTTGAGCATTGGCTTGAGAGTCTGTTGTCGTTTAGCACCAGCCTGAAATGTTCAAATCCGGCGTCCCCCGTGCTTCTACTTGACTGCGCCCCTCCTTGGTCTCGGCTTAAACCGGGTCCTGAATTTCCACATTACTCACATGGAGTAATGGGTTCGTCCCGGACCCCCTACCGAGGGAGAGAGAACAGCGGCGAGCCGGAGAGAACAGAGACACAGTCTGGCATCGATCAAACGACGCTCGCCAGGCCTTCAAAATATGAGCCGTGACATCGGGAGGGTGTGTGTGTTTGTGTGTCTGTGTGTGTTGGGTGGGGGATGGGGGGTGGTTGGGTTCGCTCACTGGCGGACAAGCACACATCCAGACACAAACAGCCGTTCTTAGCTTTCATGCACACGAACACAAACGCACAACGCCAGACTATTTTTAATGCCCCGGTTCCATTCGGTGACGGGATGCCAGCGGTAATAAAATGAAACCTCGATAACAGTGCGGCCCTAAAGCCGTGAAAGCCAAGGGAAGCTTATTCCAACGTTTCAATCTAATTGCTAGATCGGCGATCTGTGGTTGTGGGGGGCTGGCTATGACATCATCCACATGATGTCATGAGAAGAGAGACTGACCTCGAACTCGCAAAGCCAGTCTTTGGGGAACCTAGCAAACGGGGTAATAGCATTTTGGGTGAATCCAATAGAAAAGGGGGTGAGATACCTTTGGACCTTCACCTGGAGCTGGCTGATAGCGTCAAACCTTCTGAGAGATTCCATAGCGACCTTAAAACCGATGGGGTTTTAATCGTTTAAATCTTCAGATACAGGGGGTACCATAGCCTCAGACCTTTAGAGAGGAGAACCTTTAAACCGAGGGGTTAGATGCCTTCAAAGGTACAGAGATGATACCTTTTAACGAAGAAGATACCTTCAGACCTTCAAACAGGGGGGGTATACACCGTCAGACCTTTATGGTGAGAAGTAGATACCTTTAAAACGAGAGGCAGATACCTTCAGACCTTCAAAAGGAGGGGTAGATACGTTCACACCTCCATCATGAGAGGGAGATACCTTCACACCTTCATGGTGAGAAGTAGTTACCTTTAAAATGAGAGCTAGATACCATCACACCTTCATAATGAGTGGTGGATACCTTCAGACCTTCAAAATGAGAAACGGAGTCAATGAGTGCCTGCTGACCGTCAAACAGAGGAGGACAATACCGTCAATACCTTCAATCGTAAGGGGACAAATTCTTTGAACACAGCAAACATAGGGGCAAATACTTTTAGACAAAGAATCTAAACCCTTTAGCCTTTCAAACAGAGGGGCAGAAACACTTCCAAAATAAGTCGCCGATACCTCCAAACCTTCAGAGGAGGTAGATAACGCTGAATCTTCAAGAGGAGGGGTTAAGTTGGTGCCGCTGCCCCCTCCAGAAGGCCTTTTGCAAAACGTTCTGCTGATCCAGCCCTGGCACCATGAGGAAGCTGCTTAGCATTCCGGAGGAGGCAGCGACGTTTCCGGAAAAGTCCTCGGCCTGTAACAGGACACGGTGCCAGGCACCTGGCAGCGGATGTTAGCTTCCGCTCTGCAGTGACACTTTTAGACTTCAACGACCACACACACACACACACACACACTGAGCTGAAAGGAACAAGTTAGCGAATCGATGGACGTTATTGGTTACCTCGATTTTCAGTAGATCGTCTTCGTTGGACACAATGGCTACCTTTATGGCCCATGCTGGAAAAGGTGCGGGAACCACTCAACCGTTCTCGAGGAGCAGTAACGATTCTACTATAGTCTGAACGGGTTTAAAATCTTGAGAAGAACTGTTTGACCATCCAAATCCAAGTGGTCTTCTTGTTGGACCTCAATCAGCCCGGCCAGATGCCTTCAGGTCTTCAAAGAGGGCATAGGTACCTTCAAACTTTCAAATGATGGAGGTAGACACCTTTAAACCTTAATCAGAGGGGTAGATATGTTCAAACCTCAATCAGAGGGACAGATACCCTCAAACCTTCAAAGAAAGGGAGCAGATACAGTTAAACAGGTGGTGTAGACAACTTCAAACCTTCAACAAGAGGGGGTAGGTAGCTTTGAACCCTTAAACAAGGGAATAGATACCTTATAACCTTCAACAAGGAGGGCCAAGTACCTTCAAAGCAAAGGGTTAAACGCCTTCAAACCTGCTATGTGAGGGGGTAGGTTACCTTCAAACCTTCAAATAGAGGGGGTAGATACCTTCAAACCTTCAAATAGAGGGGGTAGATACCTTCAAACCTTCAAACAAGGGAGTATATACCTTCAAACCTTCAAAGAAAGGGGGCAGATACCGTTAAAGAAGGGGTTAGATACCTTCAAACCTTCAAACAAAGGAGTAGATACCTTCAGACCTTCAAGTAAAGGGGGTAGATAACTTCAGACCTTCAAATAAAGGTGTAGATACCTTAAGACCTTCAAATAGAAGGGGTAGATGCAACCAAACTTTAAAATAGAGGGCATAGATACTGTAACACCTTCAACAGAATGGGAAGCCATCTTCAAACATTCTAAATGAGGGGTAGATACATTCAAACCTGCAAAAAAGAGGGACAAGTACCTTCAAACCTTTAAACAAAGGAATAGATTCCTTCAGATCTTCAAATAAAGGAGTAGATGCTATGAAACCTTCAAATAAAGGAGTAGATGCCATGAAAACATCAAATAAATGGGGTAGATGCCTTCAGACCTTCAAATAAAGGAGTAGATGCCATGAAACCTTCAAATAAAGGGGGTAGATGCCTTCAGACCTTCAAAATAAAGGGGGTAGGTACCTTCAGACCTTCAAATAAAGGAGTAGATGCCATGAAACCTTCAAATAAAGAGGGTAGGTACCTTAAGACCTTCAAATAAAGGGGGTAGATACCTTCAGACCTTCAAATAAAGGAGTAGATGCCATGAAACCTTCAAATAAAGGGGGTAAATACCTTCAGACCTTCAAAATAAAGGGGGTAGATACCTTCAGACCTTCAAAATAAAGGGGGTTAATACCTTCAGACCTTCAAAATAAAGGGGGTAGATACCTTCAGACCTTCAAATAAAGGGGGTAAATACCTTCAGACCCTCAAAATAAAAGGGGTAGATACCTTCAGACCTTTAAAATAAAGGGGGTAGATCCCTTTAGACCTTCAAAATAAAGGGGGTAGATACCTTCAGACCTTTAAAATAAAGGGGGTAGATACCTTCAGACCTTCAATTAACGGAGTAGATGCCATGAAACCTTCAACAGAGGGGACACATTCCTTTAAAACTTTCACATTTGAGACATTTTCATCTTCGGCGTTATCGCTGGGATGCTGTTTCCAACCTCCAACTGGCTTTGCTTAAGAAGCTTGGCGTCTCCTCCAAGCCATCTTTATGTTGTTTGGGTGGAAGCTTTCTTGAAGGGCATATCACGTTTGGCGATCCTCTGTTCTCCTTCTACTGGAACTGTGTAGGGATCGGGGGCGGTGTGCATCGTTGATTATCCAGGTTTTTAGAGCCGGTTCGGGAGATCTCGCCACAACCCGTGTGTCCAATCTGGAACGCAGTAATGGTTGTGGAAGAAGTATGTGAACTCTTATTTATCTTTTGACTTGAACATCGCACAAGGTGTAAATGCAGGACCCGGTCGGGTTCCCTGCAGGGGCCGTACCGCAGGTCTTCAGGTTTTGCGAGTGCCAGGAAGTTCCTGAGGAAACGATTTGAGACGACTGTGCCATTCGAGTCGCATACCAGCAGCAGGGAGAGAGCAGGGAGGGGTATCTGGTTCTGCCTGGCAGCATTTGAATTGATCTCGAGTATGAAGGGCGCATTGGCTGGGCGCGAGTCGTGTATTTTTAGTCAAGTACGCAACGTGTTAAGAGTGCTCCCTCTACCTGCCAGGTACGGAAACAACACCGGCCTCTACAAGGTCCGCATCGGGGATTACCACACCCTGGTTCCTGAGGAACACGAGGACGAATTGGGCGTGGACCGGATCGTCCTGCACCCTCGCTACCGCCCGAGCAGCAACGACTACGACCTCGCCCTGGTCCGCGTGGCACACCGGAGAGGCGGCGCCGGAGAGTGCGTGCCCCGGAGTCGCTCGGTGCTTCCCGTCTGTCTGCCCGGCTGGAAAGAGCGAGCGCCCAAGGACTCCACCAAGTGCTACATCACGGGGTGGGGGGACACAGGTGAGAGGAACCATGACAGACACGCGATCAAGCGCCTGGTCGGGCGAGAACGCGACTGGCTTCCATCTGTATCACGGGCGCCAAATCACGAGCAGAGCTCCGTCACGTCCGTTATACGTACATCAGGGCTCGCACATCTGTGGTGGGCTTTCATACCGCTGGTCCAATCATTCAAATTTATGAACTGTTTAAGAATGTCATATGGCTCGCGTTTAAACGGATTTCACAGGCGTCCCGCAGACCAAAGAGCGTGGTAATTTAGTGCGCCGTCGTCCTTTCAGTGGAGACGCAACGTCTCGAGCTTCCAGCAGTTCTTCTGGTTGGGGAAAAGCGGCTAAGCAACGCAGACCGCCACGGTTCCTTACCTCGTCCTTAAAAGACCTGTCATATCCGTATAGAGACCTTGAACCAGCCTAGCGAGTGCAACCAGAAAACGAAAGGCGGTTTTACTAGACCACGAGACCAAGCGACACCAGAATCAGAGCACCAAAGAACCAAACCACAAACAGCCAGAGCCAAATCCCGCTAGCAGGAGACCAAAGACGGGAGCAGTTACCTTCCATCTGCACCAGAACCAGACCAGAACACACCCAAAAAAAAACAAAAAAACCCACCAACACCAAGCAGAACGGTCCGGTTACACCAGAACCAGGCCAGGTCTACAGCCATCAGAAACCCTTCCAAATACTCCAACCCTGATCCAAGTCAGAGCAACGAGTAACTCCGGAACTAGATTCCGGAACCAGATCACACGTATCCAGAGCTCCAGAGCTAAACCGCACCAAGAGTGACCAGAATCAGTCCGACTACAGCACCAGAACCGTACCAGGAATATCCAGAACCAAACCCAGCCCAGCCAGACCAGAACCACACCAGCCTTTTCAGACACACCAGAGCCGGACCGGAATGGTCTGGCGGCACCAGAACCAACCTTAGTCAGCACTTATTGGTAACGGGAACCGAACCACACCAGCAACAGACCGCAACTCTTTGAGTTAAACCAGAACCAGACCAGTAGAACCCAGGCAACCTCAGAACCGGAATCCTGGCCCGGTCCCAGCTGGGTTTGCATGAGGGTTCGGTCCAGTAGATGTTGAGCTTCTTTTTTTCTTCTCTTTCAGGACGGACCTACTCTAAAACCCTGCAGCAGGCCTCCATCGCGGTCCTCAGCAAGAGGCAGTGCGAGCGACGCTACGGGAACCAGTTCACGGGCCGCATGCTGTGCGCCGGCTCCGCCCTGTACGGTCGCCACGTCGACAGCTGCCGCGGCGACAGCGGGGGCCCGCTGGTGTGCGAAAGAGGGGGCGCGTGGGTCCTGTACGGAGTCACGTCCTGGGGTCACTCGTGCCGGCTGCAGGACTCTCCGGGCGTCTACGCCAAAGTCTCCAACTTCGTGCCCTGGATCGAGAAGGTCACCCGGCCGCCGTAGGGCACGGACCCGCAGGGACGTTTCGACAATGCGCTTGGGACCACACGTCAAAAAAACGAGAAAAAAAAAGAAAAGAAAACAAAAAAAAAAAACAGGCAGAGGCTTTCCGACGTTTTGCGAAAGACGTTCCTAACACCGGGGATTACATCGCTTTGCCGGTTGCTAGGAGACGGACACAATCACTCCACTGGCAACGTGGCCGCGTCTCTTCCCTGGAGAGATGACATCGCTCGGAGCTCTTAGAAGACGAGCCCAGCGCTGGGACGTGACTCATCCGGACGAAAGGGGTTTATGTACAGTACATTAAAAAAAAAAAAAATGCACAGCCTCGCACGCAAACCAACGGACAAAGAGTTTGATTTTCGTTCCCGATGTAGAGCCGCGAAGCTCAAGCCACTCAACCGGCGGGATCTGGAGGGGTACCAAAAGGGTCAACCAGTGGAGCCCCTCGCGTTTGGACTTCGAACCCAACGTCTGCATTTGAGTTTGAAGCTCAAGCTCATGCACTTTTGAAACTGGGAGGCCAATCAAGCCCCCAAACGGTTGCGGCTTTTGACCCCTTTGGCGTCCCGCTCAAATATTTCTGACAGATTTTTTGACCAAAACCGACCCCGAGCAGGGCGAGCAAAACGGCACGGAGATTTGGACCCTTTGGGCGTCCCGCGGGAAGGCTGCCTGGGATACTGTGGCCCTGTCGTACGATGTTTACATGATCTTACGTTCTAGTCGGACGAGTTCGATTCCGTTGGGCTGCCTTTCGGACGTCCTTCCTTACGTACCGGTGCTATTGTGAACGTCCTACCTTGTGCTGTAACTTTAATAAACGTAACCCTTTCTAGCTGGTTTCGGATCGGCCTGGGTGAAACTGTTATGAATTCGACGGGATTAACTCGAACCGTGACCTCGCAGCTTTTCTCCCTTCGTACAAACTCGATTAAGTCCAGTCCCGGGGTTCAAATCCCCATGGTCATGACATCGCGGGCTTCAGGAATTTCTTGGCCTGTTGTTGTCGGGGAAGAATCAACTCTAACCCCCTAATCCTAAATCCTAAAATTCCATAACCTCATCTGTAAACAGAAACCATAACCCTAAAACATTTACCCTAACCTTTAAACTAAAATCTTGATCAGAACTCCTTAATCCCAGTCCTACAAACACCCCTAAAGAATAAACCTAACCTCTAATTCTTATCATAACCCAAAACCCGACAAGTTAGAACAAAATCCCAACCCTAATCCTAATCTTACACCAACGATGATCCTAAACTCTAATCCTAATCTTACACCAAACTTTAATCCTAATCTTACACCAACCCTAATCCTAAACTCTAATCCTAACCTTACACCAACCCTAATCCTAAACTCTAATCCTAACCTTACACCAACCCTAAACTTAAACTCTAATCCTAACCTTACACCAACCCTAATCCTAATCTTACACCAACCCTAATCCTAAACTATAATCCTAATCTTACACCAAACCCCACTCCTAAACCCTAATCCCAACCTTACACCAATCCTAATCCTAAACTACAAACCCAACCTCTAATCTCCATTTAACTCCTAATCTTAAACCTACTCCAAGCCCTAAACCTAAGCACAAGTTTCCTTTGGATTCGTAACCTTTAACCCCAATCATTCCCCCTAAGTAACAGATAAGTAACTGAAGCCTCTGCTGTTTGACCCCCCCCACCCGGATTACACGATCGAACACGGACTGTACGGAAAGCCAAAAGGTTCAGCTTTCAGGCTGCCAGGCTTGGCCGGAGCTCACGATGTGCGTTTGTGAGCAAGGCCTAGAAGAACGTACCGTCCGAACCGTTGCTTCACTGTAAGTGTGTGTGATGGAGCCGGTTCGGAGAGGCAGGCGCTCTCAGAGGGCCGAGAAATTCGACACGGGCCGAAGGAAAGTCTGAACCTCGAATTCAAAACACCAACGTGGCTCTAAGCGTTCACTCGAAAAGAAAATGATTTGTTTAAGATCGTATTAGATAGTGTGTGTGTGTGCGCGCGTGTGTGTGTGCGTGTGTGTGCGTGCGTACAGCTCTTTCCTGTTTACACAACAAACCCGGGAGCGTCTCGAACACACACGGCTCTGTCCCGTCACCACGGGAGTACAAGAGAATGTTTCCAGGTGGTTACCGGGGCGGTTGCCGCGGGAACGCGCTGGAGGGTCCCCAAACCAAGCGCTCCCTTACAACGCCTGGTTGATCCACAAGCAGCACAGGGCTCAAGGTGGGGAGCAAGCCGAGGCAACTATCGCCCAAGAAGGGCCGCTGGTTAGAGACGTCCAGACGCGACCGTGCCTGAGGGAGAGCTGGCCGCTCAGGCGACTATCCTCCAAGGAAAAAGGTCTGAATCAGGCTTCGGGACGAGGGGGCGGCTTTTGAGAGCGCTCTCCGTTTTGAGGACCTCCTTTCGGGTATTGGGTAACGCTTTGGTCTACGTTCCGAGGAATTTTTCAAGAGGGACGAATTTCTCGGAAAGACGCTACGAGGAATTCCCAACGCGTTCGGGTCCCACAGCGCAATGTTAAACCAAACCTCTCGAATGATCGGCGTCTGTTTTCTGCCCGGACTCTCCATTGTGTGTGTGTGTGTGTGTGTGTGTGTGTGTGTGTGTGTGTGCGTGTGTGTGTGTGTGAGAGTTTGAAGCCCTATGAGTGTGACCAGGGCGCCACCTGGTGGACTCACAACTCTATTACAGTGTGCCATTTAAAAAAACCTAACGTTCCTTCTCCAGGTTAGGATATAAGATTTGAATGACCTCTTCCTAAAAGTGCCCGTACCCTGCGGGACCCCGACCAGGACCCCGAAGACTTTGCCCTGGGCGAGCGAGGGAAGCACCAAAGTGGCCCGTTTGAAGGGCGGCGCGTCGGCGCCTGGGGCAATGACCTCACCAAGCTCTACACAACAATAGCGTCTTGGCGGAACTGGGATTCCAACCCCGGACCTTCGGGTCCACCTTTGACGCCACCGTGTAGTCTCCCCCAGTAGAGTTGTGGAGCAGTTTCCTTTAATGCATTTGGGTTGCCAGATTTGGGTTAAAAAAAAATCCCACAGGGCGAAAAAAAAAAAAAGCATATAAAGAATATGAGGATCTCCCCGAAAACGATCTGTCGCCGTTTCAATGCCTTTAATCACGGGGTTGCCAGATCTCACAAGTAAAACCAACAGGCCAATTGATAAAGAGTCCAAATAAAGCCAAGTTCTTCGATTAAGGGGGTCTGGCAACCGTGCACGTTATGTTTGTAAGTTATGACTGTGAGAGTGAGGGGATACGCACGCTGAGAAAATAAAATGCGGCTCTCTTTATCGGATTTCTTGAGGCTCGCTGGGTTCATCAGCGTTAATGTAGCATTCGCAGGTTTTCTAAAACCTGTGGAGAAATGTGGAGAAAGAAGCTGTACGAGATCAGAGATTTATCACACTGAAGGGGTCACCCACGATTTCCTCTTTCATATGAGAAAAGAGAGAGAGAGAGACAGAGAGACAGAGAGAGAGAGACAGAGAGAGAGAGAGAGACAGAGAGAGAGAGAGACAGAGAGAGAGAGAGAGACAGAGAGAGAGAGAGAGAGAGAGAGA
>JAUZST010010778.1:450-12244 GCA_034779995.1 Parotocinclus haroldoi | reverse complement strand
GGAAGAAACCTTGGGAGGAACCAAGACTCAACAGGGGACCCGTCCTCCATGGGCGGCCTAGATGTTAAATAGACAAACACTAAATGTATATTAAATGATAGGAAATGTCCATGATGTGATAAGCTTCTTATCCTTATTATTGAGGTTATTAAATATTTAACTGTGTATATATTATGTTGCCAGATACAGTACATTCGATGAAACAAAGTTGAAGTGCATCAGTCCAGGTGACAAACTGCAGAATAATATTAGACTGAATGAGTGAGCCCTGAAAGGAGCTAGAGAACAGTGGGTGATTCAGCTTGCAGCCAGATGAACCAGCGTGCAGTGAGACGAACCAGGGTGCATAGAGATAGCAAACTGGTTTCTAGAACATGACAATGAGTTCACTGTACTCAAATGATCTCCAGTCACCAACTCTCAAATGCAGTGGAGATTTGTATCATGGATGTGCAGCCGACAAATATGGAACAACAACGCGGTCATGAGGAATGTCTCAAAAAAGATTTAAGGCGGTTCTGAGGACAAACCCGGTGCTTGAAGGTGCACGTAATAAAGTGGCCTGTGAGTGTGCACGCGCACACACAAACACGCGCAAGATGGCACCTTGCTGTTCATCTCCAGACCATTCCACACAATAAACTGAACAGTAGTAATCACCAAGATTATCCCTTTCTTATTCGGATTTTTTGCAAATGTGCTCTCGCTAAACATTTAACTGGAAAGTGTTAATGCAGGGGCCGCAGCATCGGTATGTATGCCGCCTAGGTTTATTTTTTATTCCACTGTGAGAATAACATCATGAATATGTTTTAGAACATGCATAAACTTCCAGATTAGTCCGTTTACAGTACGTATTAGCAATCCCACGGCTTGCTGGCGTCAATTAGTGCTGAATGGCTTCCTAACACGTTGCAGCTGCGAAAGGCAAAACAAAGCGGGATTAAAATACCCGACCTTGCGTTCCAGCTAAGAGCATATGAGTCACGAATGACGGGCTCGGGTTCGAGGTTTGTTTCTCGTGCCATTCCTTCCTTCTTGAAGAAAAGCAAACAGCCACATGCGAGCGTTTAGGTGTATTTAGCCATCTTGTAATCAGGAGGTAATTAAGGAATCGCTAATTTCTAGCCGCGTAGCTGTTTTCCATATTGATATTCAAGAACTATTAAGATCAGGGCCGCTAGAAAATGGGACGCAAGGACTTCCAAACATTCCGTATCGAATCGTAAACAAGTAGCAAAAAGGCTTAACTTGCCTGCGAGATTTGAGCCAAAACGCAGCAGGGAGCAAGATGAGCAAAATTATTGACGCAGATTTAGGGTGTAAGGGGGCTCAGTCATTGTATACAAAGAATTTATTGTTTATTTAGCTATTTTATTTTCACATTGTTCACATTTTCCTTATTAAACATGATATGTTTGGGAGCTTAGCAGAGGCGGGATTCAAACTTTTTATTTACTAGTTTCAATGAAGCTCAAAAGTGAGCTCATCTGGTTGCTAATCAAACACCTGGCAACCTTAAACCACAGCAAATCTGGCTGCTTTCCCATGAGCTAATGGCTACCAGGTAAAATGAGCTGTCAGTGCTAATCTACATTAAGGAGGTTGGTTGAGAACCAGCGTGGCATCTGACTCCCTTACAACTACCACAGTTACAGCTAATATGCTAATATAAAATGCTAATTCATAAAACATTTTGGAGACAAAAGTAAAACGCTCGAGGATGTGTCTTACCCCTGTTAAAGTAGTTTATACCGCGTGGAATAGTGGGAACAGTATGGCTTTATAGTGATACCAGTTGAGGTAAATCGAGCTGATACAGGGATGACCCAGTACCCCTCCAAAATTAGTGCTGAGACTCAGGAGCCTCCGCAGAGACAGTCACTACAGGGAATTCACATGAAGAACCAAACAATGGATGTCTGTGGAGGTACAGTGGCACGGTGGGTAGCACAGTCGCCTCACAACAAGAAGCTCCTGGGTCCAATCCCAGTCTGAGCGGCCTGGGTCTTTTCTATTTGGAGTCTGCATGTCCTTCTCATGTCTGTGTGAGTTAACTCTGAATACTTCAGTTTCCTCCCACAGTCAAAAGACATGCTTTTGGTTAAGTGATAACTGTTTGAAATTGGTGGTCTTTCTAGTTGTCGGTTGTTGAAGTCTATGGCTATGATACGACAGCCTAGTTTCACAGACATCAGAATTGGTCAATTCCATCATCAGTTAGCTGTGACAAACAACAAATGCTTTTACATTTCTGTGTCGATAACTTTTGAACCACAAGATATATTGCAAATTTAATTGTGTCATCTTCTTTGACATGCAACAAGACCACCTTGCACTTGATCCAATATGGCGGCTTTCAAGTTGGCAACCATGTTTCGGACATAGCCTAAAAGATAGACCCCTTCACTCATTACTTGCTGGGGTATTCAGATATGTCATTTTCCCTTTAGTTTTATTTCACAAAGGGTGTGCTGTTACTTTTGACAAACCCTGTTTATACTGTATGTATGACTATTCTCGATGTAATTTTGTGTTCGTCAATAAAATGGCCATTGATGCTGATCACGGCATGAAATACATCAAAACAAATAAAAAACATGTTCTATCATCTGAGCAGGACAAGAACTCAAAAAGAACCAATATAAGAACCAGTATCAGATCACAAATGAGCAACAAAAGCAACCAAAAAAGGAACAAAATGAATGAACCATTAACAAGGCAATTGAGTTGAGACTAGATCATGTCAAAGGTTCCCGATTTAAGTGGGTAACTGTAATGTGGAAAACCAACAAAATATGTCATTTGACCAGGAGTGGTGGCATGTGGAAGCAACATCTCAAAAAGTGCATTTTATTCTCTTTTTTATTCACTGTGGAAAAAATTAGAACATTATTCTAAAGCTATTGAGTAAAAGGATTAATTTTATGTTGAGATGTTAGACTGGTCTGTTTTTTGTCAGGAACTGTAGAACGGTGAGGCGACAAGTCCGCATGAAGTAGAATAATGTCCGATTCCACAAGTTCATGTTCCACACTATCGTGGGAATAAAGTCATTTCCTCTTAATGGGGTTCGCTGACTTTTAGATCACCATTCTAGGTGACGTTTCCTCCATAAACCAACTTGCACTCTCCGGTGTGCATTCAGAAGGAACCGTATTCTTTCCAGATGCATCTTTGTTGAAAGGAAATAAGAGTTCATGAGAGAATTATAAGTAGCCTTCTGTTAAAACAGGCACTGTGGTGCTCCAAAATACTTCACAGTTCAAATTGAGTTCCCAGTCCGAGGTCTTAAGCATTATAATAAAGAATAAAAGTCGGTTTTATATACATCTACTTCATGTCTGAATGGCAAAAATCTAGTATGACCCAACAAGAAGAACCACAGTCTTGAAGGCAGAAAAACAGCAGTCTGTGTTACAAAGACATTAATTACGGTATGGTACAGTACAGTACTGCACCAAATTCATATTGTGTTTTATAATACCCAATTTCACAGTTAATGGGACTGTGATAGCCCAGTAGGTAAGGTACAGGATTATTACCAGAAGGTCCAGGGTTAAAATTCCACCCTTGCTAAGCTGCCTGATTGGGTCCTTGAGCAAGATCCTTAGACTACAAGTGATTTCATTGTAAAATGGTATCATCTGTAAGTCACTCTGGATAAGGGCATCTGCTAAATGATTAAATGTAGCAGTGCTGAAATATATGTAGAAATATATTACTATGCGCTAGCCTAGTGGTTAAAATACTGAACTATAGACCCAGCCTATATTTGATTGCTACTAATTGCAAAATTGTAAAAAAAAAATTTAAAAAAATTAACTCGCTTTGGGTAAGAGTTAATATTACACCTTAAATGAAATCACTATGTGCGAAGTATCTAAACTTGCTATGCAACTATGGTAATGTCCTGTCAACATCCTATCCAAAACGAGAGATAAATGAGCACTGGGAAAACTAGAACCAGCAGCAAACCAAGAACACGGACCAGAACAAGGAAAATTAATCTAAATCAGAAAGAGAACTAACCAGGACCAAAACCAGGACAAGAAGGCAAAAACACAAACCAGAGGTAACACCAGAGCAAGCACCAGGATCGGAGCTGTATTTTTGTGGGGAAAGGGTCAGAATGATGATCTTTCAACATGGTGTATATTTGCCACTGCACCTTTAACCCTCAGAACCCCGATGTCAGTGTGAAGTGTAGAAGATCCAACCTGCTCCCTCCTCTAAACCCGCAGAACTTGTACACAACACAATACTGGTGTATGTGGAGCTGATTAGTTCTTTCAGCCAGTTGTTACACTAATTGCACTATGGTTTGCCATTTACATCATTCTTTTCCCATGTAGCTGTTTTGGACATCTAGGAAATGTTCGCATCAACAAGGAGTGAGAGAGAGAAATCTTGTCTTTCTCCCATTGTGGGGACTTTCCATTGGAATCATTTTAGTTTATCTATATAATGCTACACCTAACCCTAATCTCAGTAATCTAACGCAAATCCTTTAACTCCTGTGTTTTTTAAGGATAGTTGACTTCATGCAAAAAGTAACCAGCAAAATGCCCTCACAAGGAACCAAAAATGCAAGATCTTTCTGTCCACGTGGGGACATTTGGTCCTTACAATGATATTTAAACTTGACATACCCCCCAACACACACTCACACTAGTATAACTGAGTCCATCTGAATGTACAATGAATAAAACACATATTTTCCTTCTGCTCTTGTTCCAGAGTTTGCAGACCTCCCTGCTTTTAGGAGTAAGAATGGGGTTCTGCGAGGTGAACCATTACTTTAGCATGGTGGCATGGTTTGTATGTGCACACACACACACACACACACACACACACATTCTATTGCTTTTCCGTTGCTATAATATTACTTAATGTTACACCAACTCTTAACTCTAGCCTTAACCTCGGTAATATAATGCAAATCTTTTGAGTTTTTTTTTGTGTTCCACAAGGTAAAAACTGTCAGATCTATTTACCCTCATGGGAACATTTGGTCCTCACAACGACATATAAACTTCACACACACACACACACGTTCATGCATGCAAAGAACTGGCCTGACCTCCACCTCAACTCCTGAGCTCTGATTAAAGGAAACCAATCTGGCATTTTTGCCCGGTTCACGCACACACACATAGACACACACACACACACACACGTGCGCGTGCAAGCAGACGCAGTTATGTTTCGGCCATGACCTTCAGGGCAACAGGAGCTGATCTGCTACTGGTTCCATTCACCCTGCCATTTAGCCCGAGGTCAAAGCACAATCTAAGAACAGGGCAACACTGCAAAAAAAACAGTGTCTGACATTCATCAACGCACAAACACACACACAAAATATCAGGGCTTTAGTTGTTATAATAAAAGCCCACTTATACACAAGGCCAGTTATTTACACATTAAATGTTAGGTGAAACCAAACTAATACCTGAACGAGACTGTGAAGGAATCCAAACCATTGATTAAATAAGCATCCAAACCATTAGATGCTTGGACACGAGAACTGAACCAAAATGAGAACCAGAACAAGAACATATAAAACACAGTCGTCAAACGAGAACGCGATGCTAAAACCAGTGAAACATTAGAACCAATGAAGAAAAGACAAAACAAGAATGAAAGCCAGAATGTGAACCAAAACTGTACTCCAAAAATAACCTCCAAAAATAAGAATAAAAGAATCAAAATCCAAACCACATCCCAAATTAATCCAAACCAGAATAAAATATGAGAATATTTTATAAAAAGAATATATAGTATAATAAAAATATGAACCAGAACAGGAACATAACATAGTACAAGAACCCTAATCCGATCGACCAATACCAGAATTACATGAGAACAAGACCAAGAGCCAGAACCAAAAAAAGTGAAGTTAAAAACTAAAACATAATCAGACAAAAACACGAGCAAAACAATAACCAAAATTAGAACCTAAATGAAGCAAATCATAGCCGTCATGGAACCTTAAACACTAGTGCAGTGGTTCTCAGACTCTTTCTACAGTTCCCTCATACTCCAAGCAAGAACAAGATTTAGAACTAACAACAACCCAAGACCAACACCCCAAAATAACTCCAAGTTAAACCAGACATAATTACATTTTTGTGATTGTTTTTCCAAGCTCTAGCAATTAAAGGTAGCCAATGTGAGTTTTGTCGGTAGTGGCACACTACTGCACCACAGGATAGTCATTTCTGTATGAGGAATCTTATACAACACAACACATAATGTAACTTAGTGATTTACGCCAATAGAGCTGTCTGTCTCTGGGCTAATTTCACATTCATAATGTGTTAAACGTACAATTTCTAGAGTAAATTCGGGTGTAAAATAAATCATATTAGCTGGATGTCGAGTTTTAGAATATCTATGATTGGATTCTTGGTTCCTTGGTCCTATGATCAAGAAACGGATTCTTTTCAGTCCAAATCCAATCCCTGCTTCTTAGGGAAATGAAGCCAATTAAATTGAACTGATACAACAAAAAATAAAGTTACAACAATCGTACTGGGTTGATTCAAAATAACTACCTCAACATGCATATCCAGCCTGCTTATACCATTTCCCTGACAACCAGCAAGAGGCGCTTGTGTGCTGGCACTCCTTCATTCCTTCATTTTTGTGGTTCAATATTGATCTGCATCTTCTACGATTCCTAAAGAGAAAAGAAAATATTTTGTCTTTGCTAAGCAAGTTGCGTCTGTTTCCCTGCGGTGTTGTGACAAGCAGCACTGCAATGGCCTGATTGCCTCTTAATGTGAGAAACCTCAGCTGTAAGGCGAGCTTTATTGAATCTGAAGTTAGATGGCAAAAACGGCACAGAACCCTGAGGAAGCAAATTCCCACGGTGACGCTCGTCTTGAAACAACAGAGAAATAAGACTCACGTTGCTAGCGTTATTGCTAGCACTCATCATCCCTCAGTCAAGACTAGCCATTAATCATAGACGCGGCCAATGACACTCCGCAACCGCCTCTGTCAACCACACCATCCATTAGGTCAGAGTAAAGTCATTTATATTCGCCACATGATGTATCGCCTTACCGCGTAGAACTTTTTCGTTGTTGCCGTCTTTAGGAAGAAGCAGCCCACAGCACAGGAACGTGGGAAAATGTGACTAGGTCAAGATTTAGTGTGGAATAAAAATGACAACAAGTAAGTGCAGTGGAAAACATGAAGCACTGTCAGGATTGTGCAGAACAAACAGAAATACCAGCAGCCCCGAAATTGGTATGTTGGGCAACCTTTCTTTACCAACTGTAGAGTCTTCTCTTGTAATGCTTGATGAGACCCAGAACAAGAAGTCTCAAATATTCCTCCACCCAGATTCTCCACACCTTTAAGGGGCTTGGATGCTCTCCTGTGAACAATCTTTAGCTTTGCGATTTCAATGGGGTTTAGGTCAGGGTCAAAAGCAATGTCTGAGAAATCTCCTAGATCTTTTGTTGATAGAAAATGATTATTCTTTTAACATTTTTATGATTATTTCATTCAACTCTTCTTCTGACACATCTTCCCAACAGCCTACTGGCATGAAGATAATGGATTCTGTGATCCCATCTTCTCTTGTCCTGCATGCCTTACCTGCCTTTTAAGTGCAATAGTGCAAGTGCAAGATGTACTGAGATTAAGATGTTATCTACAGGTGTGTTTAACTTCTGATGACACTGTGGCTGTAAGCAGCCAATCACCTCAACAGCCAATCAACGAGCAGAGACGGGAGTTTAATAGCAATAGTCCATCATTAATGTGTGTGAGACTACCTTGTGTGCGCCCTTGCTCCTTTGCATTAACTATTGTTTGGACTATAGACTGTTCTAACTTGGTTGATGTGTTTAGAGACTTTTTGTGTAAGTTACACATGTTTGTGTGGATGTCTTTCCCCTATTTATTTGTAACAGGTTGTAGATGGCGTACGTAGGTAACAAACGCCTACTATATAAACTGGTTTACATTCATTCGTTGAGTTTGTTTCATTTGGCTGATTTTCAGTGTTGCTTGTAATACTATCAGTGCAATCTTACCTTCGGTCAAACAAATGGATCACGTTCGTCACACCATCCTTAACATTAAATGTTACAGCTTTCCCCTATACGGGGGCGTTGCAGTACATTACTGTGTTTTTTTATTATTACATATTTTAATTATTATATAATAATTGTTACAATTATTATCCGGAGCATACGAGATACGCTATACGATAATGCACTTTACATGTCCTACACTTCTGAATCAGCTGTAACACATTTTTTATCGGCCTATCTTTTCTTTCTATCATGTAAGGGCATAATGTTATTGTAGCTACTTAATTCTTACCCCAACCTCAGAAACACTGGCTTCCAAAAAAGTCTGATCTTTCTATCCCTGTGGGGACAATTACTGCTCACAAAGATATATACACTTGACCAACACATACACGCATACCTGGGGACTTCATATGGCTCATATGAGTATGGCGGCTGATGTCTCTCATCATCGCCAATTCTCACAGCAACACCCGCGTTTGTTTAACTTACGGATGAGAAGAGGAATGAAATATGGTGGCTTATATTGGCCTTTCAGTGTCCTAGAGCACTGTTTGTTTTTTCAGACACGAGCTGGTTAGGAGTGAGAAACACTTTCAGTGTGTGTGTGTGTGTGTGTGTGTGTGTGTGTGTGTAATTGCTGAGTGTTGGACCTAAGAGGTGAAAACTGTGAGTAATGGAGGTTAAGTTTCCTTCAAGGTGATGCCATGAATAGTTTTCTCACATTTGAGAGATGAACACACACACACACACACACACACACACACACACCTCATACATATCTGAGATATATGTAATCACGTAACTCAATCCTGCAGAAGCCTCCCTTTACATGTTAGATGTTATACAGATGGTGGTGTCCTTCTGGCATTTTAATGTTACTCATGGAAATGCTAAACTCTCTCTCTCTCTCTCTCTCTCTCTCTCACACACACACACACACACACACATATATACACATACATATCTGAGATTTGGAAAATATCCATATTATATCATAAATGGTTAGAAACTGCTTTCTACAGCTAGCATTGGCTTGGTATTTAATGAGCCAGCTAACAATAGACCGAGGAACGGACATATTGAACTGAATACGTTAAAGAAACACTTATAGATAGATAGCTAGTCCCATTCTGACAAATAAGAGTATTATATGATTAAATATAAGTTTGTAAAGAAAGCTTTCTGGAGTTCAGGCTTCTACAAAGTTCACTTTGATACTTTGAGAACATGTCTACATTTACTATAGTTTATTAATGTTAATGTTAGCTGGCTTGCCTTCAGGGTTAGTCGTCAAGCGGCTGGGGTTGTCTACAGAAAGCTGTCACCATTAACTGTTGAATACAAAACTAGACACATCATATTTGCACCATATAGCCAAAGTGTGTGGTAAAACATCCTTCTCTCTCCTGAGGTGTTCCAGTTGATTTTGGGACATGACAGGAAGGTTGACATTCCAGTTCATGTCAAAGTTGTCTGATGGAGTTAAGGTCAGGGCTTTATATAAGCCAGTCAAATTCTCCAATAGAAGTTTTTAGTTCGTGTCCAATAAATCTCACACACATACAGAGAGTCTGGACCAACTAGCTTAAAAGTCAGCAACTGTGCAAACTGCGCGGCAGCAATGTAACCAGCAATGATATTTAGATAATGTGCATTTTGCTTGCCAAATGAGTGGGCATGAGAGCGTGTCTCTGCTTTAGAGGCATTGCCATTAGTGTCCTTGATTGGCCAATCTATTTTTCAATTAATATATTTTCCCAGTAAAGATTTACCTGGTCATTAAATATAAACATACAAGCGGTGCGGTCCTACACACTGCAGTATGTACATTTATCACACAGTTTTTTTTATTATTCTTATGTCATTTTTGTTATTACTTCTCCACTCAAAATGCTATATCAGTATTACTTCCCACACGTATGTTTCTTTGTGGAGTTTGGAAGGCAAGAAACCAAAGAAAGTGTCATACTGAGAGACACTGACGTGTTCAGTCCAACCCTTGAATTTATATGTCTGTATGCCTAAATATTAGGAACAGTGAGTGTAGTATGAGGCAGTGAGTGAAGCTGAAATAATAGAATGGGTGTCTAAATACTTTTGAGCATACAGTGTACATACGCTCTCTGGAGGGTTCACTTACTTCGTCGCTGCAGCTCCAGCTTGAGTGCTAACACGAGGCAGAAATGCCAGAAACTTTGTATATGTTTCACTTGGCTGGTGAAGGTTCTCTTTATTTTCACTACAAGGTGCGTAACTAAATTGAAAGCGAGAACGAGGAACCTGCTTAATAAAGAAACAAAGAAAGCTTCAGAGGAAATGAAAACGAATGAAAACGTCTATACAGCTGAGGTCTGGGCAAAGTGACACCATGTGGATAACCCAAATAAACTCCACACAATCTTTGAGTAGCCCATTAAAAGTGAGACAACTTCACGTTGTGTATGTTCAGGTGGGCCGTTAACACTGCAGGAGTTTGTGTTTAACCAGATCAGCCCAGATCAGTAGCACAAGCTATAATAATAGCACTTATTGTGCACTAGTTGTTTTTGTTGTTGTTGTTGTCGTTGTGTTTATGTCAGCTTGTGCCATTTAAAACCAACCAAATGCATATTGAATATAATAATATCAATCAGAACAATTTAAATGGCTTTAAACCTAGCGGTTTCAATGGCTAAAACTAAAGAAACTTAATCCCTTTTCATGAAACCTCTCATGAGGTCTAAGCTTTCCAACAATACATGACTTGGGTCATTCCACTGACAAGCAGAACAATTACACATACAGCAGGGGGAGAAGAATAAACAAATAAGCTGCACAGACGGTGAAAGCCATTAAGTTCAAAAGATGTAGGAGCAAGCGGTGAACCTGTCATGTAATATAAAGATCTCACAATTCACATTTTATGCCCAGGGATGTAGAAGGTGTACCATGGGACTCTGATGGCCTAATGGTTATGGCACCAGAAGGTCCAGGGTTTAAATCCCACCTCTGCCAAACTACCACGGTTGGGTCCCTGAGCACAATTGCTGTGATAGTAAGACTGTATAAATTGTAAGTCGCTCTAGATAAGAGCGTCTGCTGAATGACATAAATGTAATATGTAAATGGAGAAAATGGATGATATACAGCCACATAAAACCAATACTTTACCTACATTTTTTTTCAATTATTTGTACTATTTTACCTATTGGTATAAACAGGGGTTTAGTTTGACAAGATAGACTCATGTCTACATGTCCTATCAACATCTACTTAGAATTTGTTCAAATGAAGGTGCTTTAAAGTGGTGTCACGTGGCTTCCCCACAAGGAGGCACCACATGAACATCCATCAAAGTCGAATGGTGTTGTGGGGTGCATCAAATGTTCGGTGTAGCATGGATTACCCAATGTTGATGCATTTTGCAGCACCACTGGACATCTTAACAAAAGTAAATATGTGTAATTGACCCAGACTTTAATTGAAGCTCTGTTTGTGGTAAGACATGTGTTAAATATATACTTTTATGTATACAAAAATGTAATCTTTGCAATTTTATTCTTGCTAGCGTGAGGAAACACCTGCTAGGCAGACTACAAGGAGCAACATCTGAATCCAGCACCTGTATGTGTAACTGCAAATATGTGATCTGAATTTGTTTGTGAAATTCCAGAGGCTATCTTTAATAACAAAGTACTCTACAATAACTCGGATTGTAGTTCAGTAACAGGTCTTAAGAACTACATTTCCCAGTGTATTGA
>JAUZST010010777.1:7500-12244 GCA_034779995.1 Parotocinclus haroldoi | reverse complement strand
TATATATATGTGCTTTTCTGACCATATCGATGATATCGTTAGTGCTTTAAAAACACTGACCAACTACAAAAAGTAGAATAAGACCAGATTAATTAGATGAATTGTAGCACATTTTGAATATAGAGTATTTTTTTGAAGTAGGGAATAATATCTTAATAGTAGTTTTTAAAAAACTCTTGCTACTGATGCACTTGTCTGTGATAACAGTTATCATAATAATTGTAATAAATCATAATAAATATTGTGTATCATGTATTTAAATATTGTGATATATTATTTTTAATAATAATAATAATAATATCAATAGTATTAAGTGTTAAAACTGCATTGTTATACAATGCTAACATTCAGGAATCAAATAAAACATACCCCCACATTTTTCCACAGTGAATAAAAAGCTGTAATAACACTGGTCAATCATGCTTCATAAAGTGCTAATTAACTGGTGAGTTTAATCCAGTGTTATTAAACAGGGAAACCAGTGCCTGTGCTGGATACCATCCTTGCATGACTGAGGTCGGAAATCGTTTGATGTACTTGATAAAACTGGCATACATGCCCACTGACTGGCACATTCTTCCCCAAGTGTCCTCCGCTGTAGCTGAGCTGATACCTGCCACCATAAGGCTCACCTCTCTGTCAGTTATCAGACTGATAAGCAAGAGTACACACGTTTCCTGCTGTGAATAAGCCATTCCCTCCATCTATCCCTTGGCTCCGTACAGGCAGGCTCAACAGACAGCTTGGGAGAGCTAAATTCAGAGACATGGAAAGAGACAGTGAGTGTGAAATAAAGAATGAAGTGAAATGTATCAAAAAGGCACATGAAGTGTTTTCTCTGACCCAGTGAGATTTTTCCATGGTGCCCAAGAGACCTGAAGCTGTCTGCAAGCTACTGAAACACAGCTCAAAGTAGACAAGTGGCTGGTACCTTTGTGTGTTTTATACAACACTTTGTTGTATCCAGCAAAGTGTTTACTATGTTTATTGCTCTTATCAGAGAGTCTCATGGCTTGATGGTACTGTAACTGTAAAGCACTGTAACCTCACAATGAGAAGGGCCAAGGTGGAGCGACCTAGGTGTTGCCTGTGAGGCGTCTGCATGTCCTCCCTGTGTCTGCGCGGGTTTTCTCCAACAATCCAAAGACACATTTTAGGCAAATTGATTACACAATGAAGTGACCTTAGTGTGTAAGTGCGTACAACTGTGTGTAGGTTGTTCCTGCCTTGAGCCCTGTGGCACTGGCTAAGCAATGACTTGTACAGGATTAAGTGGATATGAACGTGATAATCCTCATTAATTACATTATAATGCCAAACAATAAACGAACAAATGAATGAATATATCAAGAAACAATAAAGTAGGCACATTTGAATTTCTGGACGAAATTTTAAGCCAGTTGAGGCGCTTTTTTATGTCATGTTATAAAACTGAATTAACTTTCGTTAAGGTAAAACAATAAACAAAAGCCTGCCTGATATACTGGTGGTTCTTTGTGTGCCACCAAAGCAGCTAAAACATAGTGAGGCAAGGATTGTGCATGAGCTCCTAAGGTGGCCTGTGCCATTTAGATGATGATATTATGGACTGTATATGATGAAAACTCTAAAATCCTTGTGAAACATTGGGGTGAACCTCGCCCCATCCTTGCTTGTGAACGACTGAGCCTTTCAGAGGTGCTCCCTTTATACCCAGTCATGACACTCACATGTGGAACGCTCCAAACAGGTGTTTTTGAGCATTCAAAATCAAAAACGTTAAGACTAAAATATATAAATCCATTCAAGTCTTTCTTTGAGGAGCATTGTTTTTAAACATTTCAATAATTTTCTCATGCATTTGCTGACCACTGGAGATGCCCACCTTTGATCCACAAAGTCTTTTGTGGTCACTGCTTTTGTACCAAATCATCTGATTAAAACACATTATAAACTCATTACTAGCCATACATTTCATGATTTGTGGTTGGACACGATGGAGCAACATGGTAGGTCTGTCTAACAGAGTGCACAATGAGTGAATTCCGAATGAACACGCTACTGTTTCTGATTATACTGCCAAATTACATCACCATGTCAGTGTCACTGCAGTTCTGAGAATGGTCCACCACTCAAATAGGTAGCAATCTGTGGTCGTCCTGTGGGGGTTCTGACCATTATAGAACAGACTAATGCGAACAGTGATAGTATGTAGGTATCACAACCTTTTAAACATCAGAGCAAGAACATTGTAATCAGACATGATACTATGGAGAACCAAATGGCACACATACAATTATGGTATGGGGTGTGTTATCAAATAAACTACCATAGCACCATCGACAAAATGGGGCCTCCGAGATCACCGGCTTTCCCACGACTCTAGGATAATAAAATGACTGAATGAATGAACAATAAAATAACTTGGGTCATTCCTACATTTCAGTGCATTTTGCATCACCAGTATACATTATGTAAAAAAATATATCTGTAAACATTTTCAGCATACAATTATTAGGCAAGTATTTTGTATACTTTGATTCCAGATTCATGACTGAATTTTTTATGTACAGTGTTCCCTCGTTTAGGTTCCAGGACCACCCGCGATAAACGAAAATTCACAAAGTAGGGACGCTATATTTATTTAAGTATAAGTACTTATACACTATTTTAGCGGTAGAACTTGCAGAACGTTTGGGTTTCATCGTAAGGCTTGAATGAATTCAGTCTATAATGAAACTTTCACAAACAGCGAACACATCACCGCAGATAAAAACCCGTCATGTCAGCAAGTAGAGACTCAGATGGGCGTGGCTCTGGTCTTACTTCTCGTTTTTGGTGAGTATTCATCCGTCGAGAAAATACGCCATTTACTGTAAATCTTAATATTTTATGATTTATAACATTCCTTAATTGTTAGAATTAATATTCTTAATATATTTTTTATACATTTTGTGTTTTCTTTAATGTAAAAGTTCCTCAAAAACCCGTGAAACAGCGAAAATCTGAAATGTATTTTTTCCATTAATATTTTTTGAAAACCCGCGATGCACCGAATCCGTGAAAGGTGAACCGCGAAGTGGCGAGGGAACACTGTATTTATTTTTTGCTTAGCAAAATATGATTTGCATGATTTCTACATATCAATCGCTCCCAGTGTCATGGAACTGTGCACACAATAAAAATTATCCTGTTTAAAAGTTATAGAAATATTTTTAAATAAATTTTAACTTGTGCTGTTAACTGCTACACAGCTTGCGTAGTTAGCCACCTCTGCTATGAGCACATTTAACATACTACTTACTATAGTACAGAGGGCATGGGGATGCATCTGCACTCTAGCTAAGCCCTTAAATAATGATATCCGGACTTGAGCTCATGTTTAAATGTTTAAAAGTCCGCAAGAAACTCCAACAACCAAAATAAGTAGTACCAGGACACTATTTTGGGATACTATTTTTTTGGAGCATTCTAATGTAAAATGACTCTAAGAAGTATATTTCTTGAAATAAATGTTACCCTAGTTTTTTATCCTCATATCCAGTGTGATTACAAAGGTCAGAGCTGAACTTCAAGGAGCATATATAACATGACTGCTGTTTTTCCAAGATTCTCCTTAATTAATACGTTCAAATATATGCCTTAGCATGCTATTGAGGAATGACTCCCAGTTGTGTCATGTGCATTCTGCCACTGGAGGATGTAGTTGGCTGTATCTGAACTGCTCATAAAAATGAGGGGATATTTTAACTTCAGATATCCCATAATGAAATATCCCCTCATTTTTGTGACCAGTGGTGTATCAGGAGGGAACATTAAGTACTGTAAGTCGCTCTGAATAAGGGCGTCTGCTGAATACCGTAAATGTAAATGTAAAGTACTAGTCATGGATTGCTGCAAGCTCACAAGTTCAGAGTTCAAAGCAGTCCTGTACGTTTCTCTAAATATTGTTGCAATCTTACTTTTATTGCTCCGGTAATTTATATCGATTCCCACATTTGCCTTGTCAGATTTGGTTTTGAGTCGTCAGTCGTCACTCATATCATACCATAATGAGTGGAGAGTAAAACTGTTTTGGGTTTGACTCTGTAGTAAGGTTATTAATGGAATGGGCGAATGAATGGAGTTCATTCCGTCAGTGCCGTCTGGTTGTCTTTGTAACCTTCCCGTCTTTTTATTTCCACCTCTCTCTTGTGTGTTTGGCAGTAAGCAGAGCCAAACATGTGCACAAGCCAAAAAGCCCAGAGACAAAGCTTGAAATCTGTTCACTTTTGTCCAGGTTTGTGTGTCTGAGTGAATGTTGGCGTTTTGATTAAACTTCTGAACTCAGCTTTGAGGACAGCTAATGAGTATGTAGTATAATTGACCCTCTGTATACCTGAGTCTGCCCGATGCCGCTCAAAATCCTGCCTAAAATCTGCTGATGCTGCTCAAGTTATATAAAATGGAAAATAATTTGCATATAACCTACACACAACCCCTTATATACTCCCCTGATATCCATCTCGAGATTACTTGTAATACCTAATACAGTTTATATATAATTAGATACAATGTCTTGTTTAAGAAACAATAAACAGAAAAAGACTTGAGGCACAATGCGAGCAATGCAGTAAATCAGTGAGATGTTGGGAGGTTACAGCAGGGTGTGCCTACACATCAGTTGTAGTGTTTGGTGAATTCCAGATTTCATTCCTAAAACCTTCTGGAATGTTTTTCCTATATAGTTTCAATCCGCGGGCGGTTGAATTTGTGACGTGAACAC
>JAUZST010010777.1:0-5000 GCA_034779995.1 Parotocinclus haroldoi | reverse complement strand
CCATGTCGGCTTTAACTACACGGAAAAGTGCTTTTTATGTCACGGATCACTGACTAACCTTTATGAAGCTAAGGTTTGGCTTCATCTTTGTCAGTCCTGCCGTCAGTCAGAGGAAAAAGGCCTGCACTTTCACTAAAACACGTACGGTTTTGCTGCAGTCTTAGAAACGGGAGTGAAAAGAGCAAATCTATAAAAAGATGAACATGACACGTCGGCACGAACGAGAACTCGTCCTCCACTGTTTATTCATTATGTTAATCCGTTCAAACAGACATTAGGCTCGCAACAGATTTCCAGTAAGAGCAACCGTTTGCATTAAATAACTTCAGCCAAACCGCGCTTCCAATCGATATCTGAGGGCACGCGTCCATCAGTGCATTCGGAACGATCAATAACAACAAACAAAGGCTGGCACAAGCCATAAAGCTTCATCTGTGGTTGCCATGGGAGTCGATACGCCTGACTTAACACAGACAATGGGCCGTGATTGCTCGTACTAGCATGTGTCATTTAGGGGAGCAGAAAACGACGAGTAAGACGGAGATCGAGGGATGAAGAGGGCTTAAACGGTGCGGCAATTAACCAAGTGAGAGCGTCTTTAATAGATCACCATCCTGCTAAAATGGCTTGCTTCAAATTAGCGTTCAGTTGTGATCTGTGCTCATGCTACTGTTAATACTTAGCCATGGGTATTCTTGGAATCGCGTTCTGGTATTTTCTGGTACTGCTTATGATGTAGCATAGCACAAAATGCTAGTGGAAATCATTATAGATAAGGAATCTGGACGTGAGGACTTTGTCTTATTTTACCTCAGACATTAGACAACACCTGGCATTGCGACTAAGTTGGATTTGAGACCAGCAAGAAAACTGAAAGAAGCATTTTTAAGATAATAGATATCACACAATTTCACCATTTCATTTGATTTTGGTTTATTTCCTAAAAAGTTGCACTTTTGCACGAGATACGGGGTGCTAAATCATATTCCAGTGGAGTTTGGAAGCAAAAGACATGTACATCTGTGGCAGCGTGTGGGGGGGGGGGGGGGGGCAGGGTCTCCAAAAAAATATCATTTACAAACTGGGGGCACTGCAAAAAAAAAGAACAACTGCTTTAGGTCAACTGGTGGGTTTGAGTAACAGTGGTGCCTTCCAGTCAGATCAATGGTTTTTGGAATTGAGTTTTTGGTATTTTGGAACATGCCTCCCCTCCCTCAGCAGACCCAGTCCGATGTCACCAGATGCAAAATTAAATACATACTAAATATCCCATGGTTTGTCGATTCGTTTTTATTTGAACGTAACATGCGTTGCTTGGATCAGAAGGTCGGACCCTGACATGGTTGTATCGATTGTTCGGCGATGTGTGCTGGAAGAACGGCTACTCGGCCTGATCCGGAGTGTGAAACGGATGACTGGACCTGTCAAACCCAAGTTCTTTGCATTTTTTTTACCTGTAGCTGCCTATGAAAAGAAATGTCACAGGGACGAATGAGAAGCCATTACGTGATTACACGAGAGATGTGGAAAGTGCTTGACTGTAATAACGCACTCAGTAATTAAATGAGTGCGACTGCCAAGTGCCCATGCCACCTTGAGAACAGCCATTTTTGCCCAAAGAGGTTGCGCAATTATTGTCAAACGAAGGAGCTAGTGAGATGGAAAGTGCGAAAAAATAAAGCGTTCATGCCATCATGTCCCTTTTTCAGCCTGACATTCAAGGTGAGGCTGACCTTTGGAAAACAACACAGTTTTATGTACGGGTCATGGTGACAGCGCTTGGTCCTTGTAATGGCTCCTGGATGCTCAAATTTTAGTTCATACAAAAGGTATAAAAAGGTTCATAGAAGGGTTTTAGCCCTGCAGCCAAGCTTCACTACAGGGTCAAACAGGGCTTTACGTTCCAGTAAACCCAAAAATATTGTCATTATGCTGAAGAACTCCAGGATCACATCAACCTTCTGGATAACCAGCAAGAATGTGACTGCACATGTTGTCATCCTGGATCCTGTCATAGAGGCTCTATAACTTAAAGAGGATTCGATGCTTTCTCTCATCCAGTCTCTTGTCATTTCTAAACTGGACAGCTGATTCTAATGCAGCGGCACGTCTGATTTTCAATCTATCCAGGTTCTCCCACTGCTACATTCACTTCACTGCCCCCCATGGCTGCTGCATCAGATTTAAAACACTTATTCGTGCCTAGAAAACTAACGCTGAAACAACTTTTCCTACCTGGGAGCAAAATCAAACTTCACTCTGTATCTCCCATTGAGACGTGTGCATTCCTCAAGATGAAAGGATAATAAGCGACCCTCACCCCCATGAGCCCAGGACCTGACACCTTTTTGTTAAGGAGACTGGCACCTGAATTTACAATGACGAAATGTTTTACCAACAAAGCCCAAAATTTTAAATATAATGATGCTTGTTCCTTAAAAAGTCCAAAGCTTTGTTGTGTTGCCCAAAATAAGCTCGCTGTGATGCCACATTTATGCCAATAAGACCAAAACCTAAATGCACCCTCCCTCAAACAAACCAAAGCCTAAACCTGACCTGATGCCACCTTTTCTATAGTAATCCCTGAACCGGCACCCTTTAACAAACAAGCCCAGATCTTAAAGATGCCGTGATGCCATCCTTCCCTTAATGAGGCCAGAAGATGAACCTGCTTAGAACTTAAAGAAGCACTGACTCCTATTTCCCCCAAATGAGCACAGATAATGAACCTCCAGTGATCCTGCTATCCCAGAAACTATCCCAGAACCCAAAGCTATGATGCAAACAATCCCATATATATATATACTTGTGACGATTTTACCCTTCTCCAAACTACAGTATCTCAGACCCAGTGCCACCCTTCCCAAAATGAGGCCAGAATCCAAGTGTAAAACGTCCTAACGTACAAATGCTAAACTTACACATGCTCGGATGTGAAGATTTATGATAATGAAGCTGATGCTCTCTGTGTTTGTTTATTGTTATCTGATAGCCCCTGTCCTGGAGCTTCTATATCTCACGGTTTCATGCAGCAGGAGCAGTGCCGATCGGAGATAAGGAGAGGTTCCAACAAAGCACTGTATTTATGAACTCAGCTGGTGTGAAGCATATGCAGCAGTTCGTCATCTCATTGTGCTGCTCCAGGATGTTATCTACAGACATATTAGAAACAGACAAAGCGACTGGGACTGTGTTAATGAACAGCGCTCACAGTTGGACAAAGCCACCCCCCCAGTGAGATAATTTCCACTCAAAATCCCAATCACAGCTCTGGAATCACTTTAGCAACAAAAAAAACCCCATCGAGCTTTAACTCATCGGCTCCTGGGGAGGGATTTTTGTTGCTGTCACTACTCAACTGTTTGTTCGTCGTTGACCTGTCAGTATTCTAATAAATATGTATCACAATGCAACCCAGGACGTATGTAAAACAGATGACAATCGGATCCTCAAACCACTTCAGACAGTGTAAATCTGTCCCAGAAGCACCTGGCAATTCTCCCAATGTGTAATATCCTAATATATCCTAATATATAATAATATATAACTGAGTAATATAACTCACATGGGCTGTGTTAACGATGGTTGAATTAAGATTTGCTGCTAATCTCAGAAAAAGTAAGGCAATGATTTCAAGAAACCTCATACGAACCTGTTTTCAAAAAATACCATACCATGTATGGTAGTGAATTAACAACCAACAAAACTAATTACAAAATCGCTGTATCACATTGATTTGTTTTTTACAATCCAATATCACAAACTCTGCGTCTGTGGCAATGAGAAAAAACCCAGGGTGGCAAAATGGGGTTGGTGCCCATCGTGGGTGTTTCCCTGCCCTGCTACCCTGACCAGATAAGAAAGAGAAAATTAGGATTTTGCTTTGATTTTCCTATTGCATGCTATAATCCAGTGCAAAACTGAAGAAGTCTAATTTGGAAGTCCTATTTGTAGACAAATAAGCTGCTTCAACAGTTGTGACAATTAAAGAGGAAATCGATTTGTACCTTGTATTTAAAATGTAAAGTGAAAGTAAAAGAGCCACCAAATTTGAACAGCAATCACACTTTGGCTAATTTGAGCTAAGTTCCATTGCCCCTTTAATCCTTTAAGAGGACACGCAAATGCAACACCGCAGGCGACACTAAAAACAATAATAACCTTATTAAAATTTCATCTCTTCCTGTCGTGGCTTCCAAAACTCTGCTGATCAGTGGGAGCAGAGCTGCTCGCTGTTAAACGCTTCCCTGAAAGGCTCTTTCTAGACGGTAATATTAAGAACTTTCTCAAGAGGAGCCGAATGTGAACCGTGTTAAAGGTTTCTTTTGGCACCTTCTCCTCCTGCTGTGACCCGAGGAAGGTGAGAGTGGCAGGACGTTTAAAGGTGACGGGAAGAGAAGTCGTCAGAGACCCCCATTTACAGTGAGCGCTCGATTTGTCATAATTATGTGGTTGTAGAGGGAAGTCTGGGAAAGGTCTAATCAATCTGATTTAATTAAGTGCAGTCAGTCATATGAAATGAGCAGAATGGAATTAATAAGCATATTTAAATCTGCATTTTCAACTCGGCTAATTATGTCAATTCCAGACACTTATCTACTCACTATACCGAGAACGTTTCCCTTCTGTTTTTTTTAAACAAAAGTGAGGGAAAGATCTATTTTTCATTCTTTTGTCTTCGTACTTCTTAGAAGTTGTTGAAATCAGTTTGCGTGTTGCTATCGGGTCGTTATCTTCGTCGTCATACAAAGAGTACATCATGGACATTATAATATAAATGGTCAAAAAACTTTCAAACGCATTCCAACAGTGAAAATATACCTATAATATATATATATATATATATGTTGTTTATTTTATAATCTTTCTATTACTAATTTAAATTTTATTAATAATTTGTTATTTATTTGAAACAAATTTAGTTATAATTTAATATGCATTTAGTATTTATTTAATTAACATCTAGGCCGCCCATGGAGGACGGGTCCCCTGTTGAGTCT
>JAUZST010010776.1:0-12244 GCA_034779995.1 Parotocinclus haroldoi | reverse complement strand
TAAGTTAACTGATTGTTCCGAAGTTGCTGCGGGTAATGCAGGGCAGTAGGTCTATTAATCGATTTCTACATTTTACCTCCTGTGTAAACAAGCAAGTTAAGTATATCTGCTGTTTTTTTTGGAAGTTAGACATTTTTTTCAACAAAAGAAATTGTGTGCACCTAACGTTTGAAATAAAATAAACAACATGACATTCAAACATTTTGATTACTCTATTTAATATAACAGTGTAACTTTTACTTTCAGTACTTGAGTAGTAATTTTTACAATACTTCTACTTGCAGTACTTAAGTACAGAACTTTTTGAATACTTTAGTACTTATACTTAATTATGGAGTTTAAATAATACTTCAACTTCTACGCAAGTCACCTTTTTGATATAGTACTTGTACTCCACTACTCTACTCCAGTACTTTATACATTTCTATATAAAACTTGCATAACTATCAGCAGCAATAAGAGCTGGAGAGCCGTGGTGTGCAGGACAGTTGTTAAATCCTCAGCAGAACTCGACTGTTTCCATAATGTGAACAAAATGCGAAGTGGTTCGGGACCGCTTCTGAATGAATCAATCGCGGGCACAAAACGAACCGAACTGAGGCCTTCTAAGGAAGTTTCCTCGGTTCGGTTCGTCTTTTTTTTAACGGTTCTGAGGTTTTTTTTGTTCACACTTCCAAAAGAATCCATGACTCAGCGGTCTGAGTCCACTTCAGTCTCCGAAGCGGTCCAAGTGTGAAAACACCCTATTTCCGCTCCCATGTCACATGACGGTCAGGATCCAAAGCAAACGGCTCCGACACATCACGAGTAACGTAGCAAGCAATCTGTCCTGTAGAGTCTCTTTAAAGAAAAAAAAATCCCTAAAGATTACATCTGGCATGTGTGTGTTTGTTTTTAAGTACGAAAGTTAAGATTTAACAAAGGATTCCCAGTCGGTGTGGACTCGGACACGGGATTTCCTGCAGAGAGAAAAGAAGGGAAGGCGCAGGGGGAAAAGTTTTGTAGATGAAAGAGAAGTTTTGTGGATGCAAAAGGAGAAGATGGCAGAGCAAGAAAAGCCCGAGAAAACAAAGGAGAATGGCGTAACAGATGGATCTCAGAACGTAAGAGACAACCCTGACACCGGGGAACATGTAAGTCAACTTTAAAACAGAGCGGAATGATTAATATTGCTATTATTAAAATATTACTTATATCAGTCGTATTTGTAACGGTTTCCCCAGCTTATAATTGCTCATACAGTGGAGGACATAATCTCATTTGTGTTTGATTACATTTGGATGTGTATTGCTCACGAAAATTAGGGGATATTTCAAAATTAATATTCCATAATGCAATATCCCTTAATTGTTGTGAGCACGGTATAATTTGCATGTCATCATTCCACAGTGCTCATGTACATAGTAGTGCAGCCTTCTGGGTGTATAAAATACACTTAATCATTTAACATTATATAATGATTAATCTTATTTTGTGTAGCATCTAAACAGTTACTTATCGAGTACAGTAATGGCTTACAGACTTTTATACAGCAGTCACCGTTCACTTTATTAGATACAACCCCTTATTTACACTCACTGGCCATTTTTGTATCACTTCCACGTGCCATACAGAAGCACTTTGTCGATCTACAATTATATAATGCAGTGCTTCTGTTTCTCTATGTACGCTTGTGCCCTTTATTCTGTTCTATTGGTGGATTATTCTCAGCACCCCAGTGACACTGATGTAATAGCAATGGTGATTGTGGTGGTGTGTTGTGCTGGTATGAGTGGATCAGACCCAGCAGTCCTGGAGTTCAACACCCCACTGTACAACCCCAATTCGAATTAATTTTGGACGTTGTATAAAACATGAGTAAAAACAGAACACGATGATTTGCAAATCCTATCCAACCCACATTCAACCGAATACACTACAAAATCAAGATATTTAATGTTCAAATGAATGAACTTTATTGTTTTTTTGCAAATTTTCACTCATTTAGAATTTGTTTCCTGCAACACATTGCAAAGGAGTTGGGACAGGAGTCCCAAAAAAGGATTTGGTTTTGAATGCAGTGGTGCCTGATGGATTGAAGGTCACGGGCATTCAACGTTGGCTTTCGGGCTTACTTGCAGAGATTTCTCCAGATTCTTTGAATCTTTTGATGATATTATGATATTATGGACTGTAGATGATGAAATCTCTAAATTCCTTGCAATTGCACGATCAGTAACGTTGTTCTTAAACTGTTAGACCATTTGCTCACACAGTTGTTCACGCATTTGCTCGTGAATGCCTTTCGGGGATGCTCCCTTTATACCCAATCATAACACTCAACTGTAGAATGTTCCCAACAAGTGTTTTTGAGCATTCCTCAACTTTCCCAGTCGTGTGTTGCACCTCTCCAAATTTTTTTGGAATATTTTCCAAATAGTTTAAAGTTTTCCAATACAGTTTTATAAGTTTGAACATTAAAAAGTATGTCTTTGTAGTGTATTCATTTGAATATAGGTTGAAAAGGATTTGCAAATCATCACATTCAGTTTTTATTTATGTTTTACTTCTCAAATTCACTGGAATTGAGGTTGTAACTGCCGGACTGGGAATAGTCCACTAACCAAAAGTGTCCAGCCACCAGCATCCTGTAGGCAGTGTTCTGTGTGCACTGATGAAGGATTAGAGGATGACTGACTATTTTACACTGTGTGTACAATTATTAGGCAAGTGAGTATTTTGACCGTATTATCATCTTTAGGCATATTCTGTAACTCCAGTTTGGATAAACCTGAATGCTTAATGGATTTAAGCATAGCAGGTGATGTGTGTCTGTGTAATGAGGGAGGGTGTGGCCTAAGGAGATCAACACCCTATTTCAACGTGTGCACAATTATTTGGAAGCTTATTTCTTTAGGCAAAATGGGCCAAAAAAAGATCTTTAACTGACTTTGAAAAGTCCAAAATTACCAAAAGGGATGCAGCACTGTTGAAATTGCTAAGATATTGGGGCGTGATCACAGAACCATCAAACGTTTTGTTGCAAATAGTCAACAGGGTCGCAAGAAACGTGTTGAGAGAAAAAAAGATGTAAATTAACTGCCATGGATTTGAGAAGAATCAACCATGAAGCTACCAGAAACCCATTATCTTCCAGTTCTGTCATACTCCAGAAGTGCGATCTTCCTGGAGTATCAAGAAGTACAAGATGTTCAGACATGGCCAAGGTAAGACAGGCTCATAAGCTGAAGCGTCTAGACTGGTCCAAGAAATATCTGAAGACAGATTTATCCAAGGTTTTATGGACTAATGAAATGAGAATGACAGACCAGATGGATGGGCCTGTAGCTGGATCAGTAACGGGGCACAGAGCTCTACTTCAAGTCAGACGTCAACAAGGTGGAGGTGGGGCACTGGTATGGGCTGGTATCATTAAAGATGAGCTGGTCGGTCCTTTTTGGGTTGGAGATGGGCTCAAAATCAACTCCCAAACCTACTGCCAGTTTTTAGAAGACACTTTCTTTACGCAGTGGTACAGGAAGAAGTCTTCATCTTTCAAAAAGACAACGATTTTTATGCATTACAATGCTCCATCACATGCATCCAAGTACACCCCTGCATGGCTGGCCAGTAAAGGCATTAAAGATGACAAATGTATGACGTGGCCCCCATCCTCACCTGACCTGAACTTGTGGGCAATTCTTAAACAGGAGATTTACAGTGAAGGAAAACAGTACACTTTTCTAAACAATGTCTGGGAGGCTGTGGTTGCTGCTGCACAAAAAGTTGATCGTCAACTGTTCAAGAAACTGACATACTCCATGAATGGAAGGCTTATCAGTGTTATTGAGAAGAAAGGTGGCTATATTGGTCACTGATCTTTTTTTATATGTCAGAAATGCTTATTGGAAGGATTTGAGTTGATTGATGATTCTCACTTGAAGAGATGATAATAAAAAAGTGACATTTGAAAATGTGTTTTTCATTTAGCTGCACAATAATAGCTACCCAATAATTGTGCACATACAGATATTCTCTAAAGAAAGCCCAAACTTCACTTTCACTTTCTCAAACATTCATGTTTGAGGTTTATTGACTTTTTGGATTAGCCGAGAGCACTGTAGTTGGTGATTTATTAAAATAATCCTTAAAAATAAGACCTGCCTAATAATTGTGCACACATTGTGCATCTACAAAGTGGAGCAATATGGTAGATTTGTCTAATCTAGTGCACAGATAGTGAAAACACATTGTTAAAAAACACTTCTGTGTTTTTATTGTAAAAAGGCCGCTCTGCCGGTGCAGTGAATTTGTGATCAGCGACTTCAAACCAAGACTGCCGTTGCACAGGCATATTTTTGGTTGTCTCGTAGGGAAGGGAGATGATGAACCTTTCAGACAGTGATGAACTACCTGCCAACGATACGTGTTCACTTGTTCGTGTTCACTATTTTATATAAATGATTATGTTCATAATAATATTTGAAAAGGCCATTATGGCTGTGACCATTTCATTACATGGCCATTCATAGTGTGAGTGGTGTTTTGTCTACTCTGAACTAAGTGTGTGTGTGTGTGTGTGTGTGTGTGTGTGTGTGTGTGTGTGCGCATTTACATGTTTAGAGGTTAAACCTTGCTGCTGCTTATGTGTCAGATGCTCAGCACAACAGAAACATCAACTTCAACAGCACTCCACAGGCGGTGAGGTAAAAACACAACCACAATGTGAATGTGACAATGATTTAGCATAATACAACCATGACATGTGCATGTTTCAGGGTGTGTGTGTGCGTGCGTGTGTGAGTGTGTGAGAGAGAAAGAGAGATCTCACTGTGTTGTTGTGTGTGTGCGTGCAGTCAATTGTGTGTTATCAGTGTACTAGAAGATCTGTGCGTGTGTGTGCGCGTGTGCACATGAATGTAGGTGTATTCATTTTGATTAGTTCGTAATTAATTTGCTTTTGCACCAAACAAGTATTTGATACAACAGAAAAATAGAACTTACTATTTAATACAATATATAATACAGAGGTCAGATGTTTCCTGTAGTTCTTGACCAACTTTGCACACACTGCAGCAGGGATTTTGGCCCACTCCTCCATACAGATCTTCCCCAGATCTTTCAGGCTTCAGGTCCCTTTTTGGGCAGCATTGAGTTTCAGTTCCCTCCACAGATTTTCTATTGGGTTCAGGACTGGAGACTGGCTTGGCCATGCTTCTTACGGAGTCACTCCTTAGTTGCCCTGGCTCTGTGTTTCGTGTCATGCTGGAAGACCTAGCCAAGACCCAGCTTCAGTGTTCTTTAACGAGGTCTCTTATACAGGTAACAAGTTCAAACAGGTACAATTAATACAGGTAATGAGTGCAGAATAGGAGGGATTCTTAAAGAAAAACTAACAGGTCTGTAAGAGTCAGAATTCTTCTTGGTTAGTATGTGATCAAACTGTGATGTATTGTATGCAATGGAATTTTTTATTAATTATTTAAAAATCATACAATGCGATGTTCTGGGTTTTTTTAGATTCTGGAAGTGTACCTACCTTATAGACCCCTCCAATTTTTGTAGGAGGGAAAACTTGCAAAATCGGCGGTGTCGAAAACTTATTTTTCCCCATTGTGTCTGTATAATAATGGCACATGTTTACCGCAGTGATTCCTTAACATGTTTTTGTGTTGTGTGTTTTCTTGTGTTGTAGGCTGTACCAGTTGTATAATCACTGGTCAATGCATGTGTGTGTTTACTTCTTCATCATGGTGGATTTGGCACTTGCACTTTTTGAGGATCCAGCTCTCATTCCTCTTCCCCTGTGGGTCAGTAACACAAACACACACACACACACGCGCACACACACGCACACACACACCTGTACGTTCCTATGTTATGGGTATAAGAGCCGATATTAAATTGTTGCTCAATGGTTAAGACCCTGATCTTAGTATAACTGATGGAAAGATTGTTTAGAACTGACGTTCTAGTGTTAGTAAGTCAGTATTTGTATCACTACTCTGTGCACATGGTGTTCAGTGTTTTTGTTTGTATACAAAATATTCTTGCGTGGCGTCCATTTATTCCACGATGAACATCTTTCAGAGCCGATGTCATTCAAAATGCTTGTTTAAAATAATAGGTGGGATTTTGTAAAAGAAATGAACATGTAATTATTACTATTAGTTGTATGTTTATGTAATTATAGGTTTCTGTTTTACTTCCCAGGCCACCGCGGTGATCGAGTTGCTCTGCCTCATTGTGTTCACTGTGCGAATGGTTCATTTTGCCAAAATCATTCCTCGTCGCGTTTTTATCAGAGATCCAAAAAACATCTGCATTATCATCATTATCACGGTAATCCCTACATCATCCTGCTCTCTCGAGTTAGCTTTGGTTTATTGTTTTAGTGTTTGTGATCACTGGAATGAAATTTGCACTCAGATTTATGGCTCACAGGAACTGTGTCATCAAATCTGCAAACGCTGTGTGAGAGTGTGTGAGTGTGAGTGTGTGTTGGTAAAATATTGTTTGAGCAAAGTGAATTTTAACTACAGCTTTCTCCACATCAGCATTTCTGCTGTTACTGAGCCAGGAAATATAACCCATATAAACCATAACCGTGTGGCAGTTTAGGAATTAAACCATACATATTTTTGGCCGTAACCAGGTTTCAGATCAGAGCCAGAATTATGATTTAAATCAGAAACAGGATTTGAACCAATCGAATCTGAATGAGAGTCAGTATCTGAATCGGTCGGTGTCAGAATAATTTAGAATCAGGACCTAAATCAAGGTCCAGAGCTGAATCAGCTAGAATTAGAACCAGACTTCGAATCTGAACCAGGATAGGAATCTGAATCAGGATTCAAATACGATATAATCTATAATCTGAGTCAGAATCGGGATCAGCCTGAAATTGAATCAGAAGCAGGATCTAAATGAATCAGAACTTTCTTTATGCTATATTTCTTTATTACAAAGTGAGCTTTTTAAAATTATTATGATTATTATTTGTCTCAGATGTGTGTGGTGGATCTTGGGATGTATGGCGCTCTGAAATTATGTGATCGCTCGGCTGTGAGATGGTCCAGAGTGTTGAGGCCACTTCTGCTGGTCAATATCACTGAGGGACGCCAGGTATGTCCAAACCACCCATGTGTCACTATGTGTCTGTTATTAGAAATGTAAGGATTAAATAGAATGAGTGCAGCACAGGTAATACCTCAGTGTTATTATAATAGATATTTTATTATAAGCATTGTCCTTTCATTTTATTTAAAATTAAATGTACGTGTAGTTACTATTAATTGTATGTTCATGTAATAGTAAGTTCATGTTCATGTTTAGGCTTACAAAACCTACTTAATCCCTGGTGTGGGATTTTGCGTGCCTGTGTGTGTTTGTGTGTAGCTGCGCAGAGCGTTCAGAAGTATCCGGAATGCGTTGCCTCAAATCCTGGTGGTGTTTTGCCTCTTCTTATTCAGCGTGTTGATGTTTTCGCTCATGGCTCTGAAACTGCTGGGAAAACGGTACGCACCCACACACACCAAATCCAAGTAGAAACATGAGTACCAATCAGAATTTGTGTCAGTAGGACTGCTCATAAAAAATAGGAAATATCCCCTAATTTTTGTGAGCAGTGTAGTCAGTAACTGACAACAAATTCAATTTACCACGTTCTCAGGGCTGAAATAGTGTTAAACCAAAATGCTTTCAAGAGCGCTCCGATGGCAAATGGCTAGCCCACCTCAGTAGGAACCTGGGTTTGAGTCATGAAGGTGCCATTTAGCTGGGTCGGGCATCACATGCAGATATGATGGGCTGTGTCTAAGGGAGGGGAACCTTATTCCCCTGGACTTATTCCCCAGTGCTGTGACGGTGGCCCATGCTAAATTTTGTTATGGCCTCCCATCCCATCCAGGGGATGCTTTTACCAGCTATTCTCTTTGAATGGAAGTGGGAGCCCCCATGACTCTCACTAGGAAAGATGGGGCTAAAGTGAATAAAAGAAATAAAGGTACTTCTAACTTTCCTGTGCATAAGATTTAGGTTTTTCCATTTGTTTCCATTTGTCTCCTTAAGGAACCTTACAACCATAGACGGCACCTCATATTTTACCAGTTATCTGGAGATTGTTTTTGAACTGTATGTTCTAGTCACCACCGCTAACAGCCCAGACGTCATGTGAGTTATTCCATTACGTTTTTTCCATTTCTTTCCAATTGTTTACCTACTGTATGTTTGGAAATATGTTTTGGTGGATGTAATGTCCTAATTTCTCTTTTTCCTGAGTTCTTGATGTCATTGGGGAGTACACGCGTGTTTTTTTTCCCTTTTTATATTGTCCTTTTATATTGTCATTCATTTATTTATGGACATGTGAGTGGCAAATATATTGGAGCCCTTAGGATTAGCAGCTAATTTGAAGATGAAATTAAAATCCGGTGTTTTCAATCAGTAGGATGATAAGCAAGTGTTAGTGGGTGCATTTGAAGACCAAGGACTTATCAAAGGTTGATCTTCACATCATGTTTGTGGAACTGGATTATGGCATGAAACAAACGAGATATAGTAAAGGACACAGTGATGTTTATCTGCATGGAAAGAGAACATAATCATCTATAAAGAGTTTGGACTTCACAGTCATACAGGAGTAGCCAAGGTCTCAAAGGATGCCAGGGGTAACTTCTGAACTATTAAATCACACATGGACTAATGTTCATGTTTATGAGTTTTTCATTAAGAGCAACTGTGGTGTGCATGGCAGTGTTGCAAGAAGAAAGCCACTGCTCTCCAAAGTGCACATTCTACCTGTCAACAGTTTGCTAAAGAACACGTGGACAAGCCAGAGGGATATTGGGGAAACATGTGGATGGGTGAGATAAAATAAAACTTTATGGTTTAATTGTGAAGTGATATCCATGGAGCATCACATCTGTGAAACATGATTTAGTCCTGTTTTTCCACATCTGAGCGAGGATGACTTGATATCATTCATGGATATCTGTTCATAAAACTGAATCTCAAGTGGGTCATGAAGCAAGAAAACAACCCTAAGCACTCAAATCATTCAACCAAAGAAAAGTTAAAGAAGAATAAAGCTAATGTTTGAGTATGGCCAAGTCCTGACCTTCATACAAACACCAATGTTACCTGAAGTGACCAGTTCCTGTAAGGAAACTCACCAACATCCCATAGCCAGAGTTGTTCTGTACAGAGGAAGGGCTAAAATAAAATAAAAAAGCCAATGGTCAGGACTGATCATCAGCTACAGAAACATTTAGCTGTCCTTGTTACACAAGGGAGTCACAACAGATCCTAAATTCAAAAGATCACGCTATTAAACATGCAATACTGGATCGTTTTAATAAAAAATAATGAGCAAATATTTGGTTTGATGCATGTTTTCATCAAGGGTGTTGGTATGAAATTGTCTTTTCTGGATTGTGTGTTAATTGACTTTTTAGATTCATCTTGCGTTGAGCTTACTTTTGTCTGTTGACTAATTTCTCTCCTCAATGAGTTACCGATGTCCTTAGTGTGTAGATGCTTTCTTTCCTTTTATATTGTTCTTTGTCATGCCTTTTTTATGGAAACGATCCAGTGTTACATCTGAGTGGCTATGTGAACCTCTGAGCAAAAAATTAACATTCTTTTACACCTCACAGATATGTAATACTGGATCATTTAACCTTAATCAATAAATGACCAAAATGTTGTCTCCTTTGGTTACTGTGGTTTAGAACTTGGAAATCTGATGATGTTTTAGGTCATATTTATGCAAAAACACAGTACACTTCTGAAGGGTTCCCAAACTGTCAAGCAACACCTTGTGTAGGCTAATATCAGTTTCTTTTTTGTGTTTTCATCTTGTCAGCATAGACATTCTGTTAGATACGAGATGTCTTCTAATTTCAGTTTGTAATGAAGCCATGTATGCTAATTTCTGTTGTATTTTTGTTCTGTTTATTCTGTTGTTACACGGAAGGATGCCCGCCTACAACTACAGCTCGTTCTTCGCCATTTTCTTCATTCTGTACATCGTTATTAACACGTACACCTTCATGTCTGTGTTCCTGGCTGTGGTCTACAATAACTACAAAAAATACCTGAAGGTATCTGGAGTGTAAAATGGCTTTAATCGATGATAATAAGAGGGATTAATATTATTGTAGGTTTGTAAATGATTAATCGATATCATCCTAATATCACGTTCTCTGTCGATCGAGTGCAGGAGGAGGTACGGCAGCTGATGAAGGCCAAAAAGCAGAAAATGTGTCGTGCCTTTGCTCTGTTGCAAGAAGTGGGCGGGGCAGGGGAGGAGCCAAGTGTCACTCGTGTGCGCTGGAACCAGTTGGTGCATCTCGTTCAACCTGACATCACCAGCGCACACCGAGAGCTACTGTGGAATGTTTCAGACCATCAGAACAAAGGATGCATCGGTCAGGAACACAATTGATTTTAGTTTTACCTACAAATTACATTCACTGGCCACTTCTAGTAACAGGCTGGACCCCGTCGTGTCTTCAGAACTGTCTCAAATATTAGTGGCATAGGTTCAGCAAGGTGCTGGAAACCGGTCCATTTATGATAGCATCACAGTTTCTGCAGAATCATGTAAATCGCAGTTCGACCACACCCAAAAGGTGCTCTAATGGATTAGAATCTGGTGACTGTGGAATGAACAGTGAACTCATAGGTCCACGCTTTCATGTTGTTTACACCAAATTCTGACCGGCAATACCTGGCTTCCCAGGTACCCACCCCCTGGTTCCATGCCCTCCATGCCAAACCGTGTTCGTCCTGCAGTCCAGATGTTGCCTTTGATTCGAATCCAAATCCAAGCTGCTGCATTTGATGATTTGTCACCCGGTCAGCCAGTGTCCATTTTAGACCATTTGAAACCAGTGGCTAGACCAGTGGCTATATTAGAGAACCGTTAGATAGCTGAGTTAAGGGGAATAACTGAGTAAGTGGAGAAACGGATGGATCACAGCCTGTAACTGTAGAATTCCAAAGTGCATTCATAAGGTAACTGATAAAATGGACTGTGAGTGAGAATACAAGGAGGAGTAGCTAATAATGTGGCCGAAGAGTGCAGATGTTCACATTTGCAGTACTCCTTTAGTGAATGTTTGTGTTTTTGTTGCAGGGAAGGTGGCATTTGTCCAGTTGGCTGATTTGCTAAATATCCAGGTGATTACTTTGAAATCACACACACACCCACTGCAGAACTGGCTACCTGGGCTCTACGAATCTAGCGCTAGCAAACTGATCTGCCGCATGGTCCAACACAGGTAAGACGCACACATGAACAGGAAATGTACACAAACACATACACACGTGACATCAAAATAAGCTTACAACTTGCAGTCTGATTAATGTCTTTGTGCAACAGTAATAATATTAGTAACTCAGCAACCCGATGTTCCGGTTCGTCACGATGACTGTATGATTGTGTTGTGTGTTTCAGGGCATTTGTGTATGTGTATGATGTCGTCATTCTGATTAACGCCGTGTTCATCGGTCTGGATGAGGAGAATCCTGCAGTGTCCATTGCTGAGTGGGTTTTCCTTACGCTCTACATCCTGGAGATTCTTCTTAAGCTGTACACGTTCGAACCGCGTGCCTTCTTCGCCAAACATCAGTTTTGGAACTGGTGTGTGTCATTGCATCTGTGTGTGCTTGTGTCCACGTGTCTGTCTATTGGTGTGTGATTGCGTATGTCTGTTTGTGTTTTTGGGTCTGTGTCATTGTGTCTGTGTGTGTGTCTATTTGTATGTGTATCAGCGTGTGCTTGTGTCTGTCTCTTGGTGAGTGTTTGTGTCTGTGTGTGCTTGTGGTTTTGTCTGTCTTTGTATCTCTGAATGTTTGTGTCTGTGTCAGCTGTGTCATTGTGTCTGTATGTGTCATTGTCTGTATGGCAGTTGTGTCATGGTGTCAGTATGTCTCTTTGTGTTTGTTTGTGTGTGTGTGTATGGCCATTGTGTGTCATGGTTTCAGTATGTCTCTTTGTGTTTGTTTGTGTGTGTGTGTCTGTATGGCCATTGTGTGTCAAGGTGTCAGTATGTCTCTTTGTGTTTGTTTGTGTGTGTGTGTGTGTGTGTGTGTATGGCCTATGTGTGTCATGGTTTCAGTATGTCTCTTTGTGTTTGTTTGTGTGTGTCTGTATGTCCATTGTGGGTGTCATGGTGACAGTATGTCTCTTTGTGTGTGTGTGTGTGTGTGTGTGTGTGTGTGTGTGTGTGTGTGTGTGTGTGTGTGTGTGTGTGTGTGT